>ML310065.1:0-52294 GCA_005239505.1 Nicotiana paniculata
GATATTATTTTGAATCTAACTTTAGATTCTGACACGTTGATAGTCTCAGATTTGCACGACTTCACAAAAAAAATTGTATTTTGATGTAGGAACGTCGAATCACAAACCATTTTATTTTATGAAAATGAGACTTCAAAATATAAAATATGTCCAAAATGTAGGATTTAATAATTCAAGTATAGTTTCAGCTAATATTTCGAAGTCAACATCAGATTTTGATATACCGACAATTTCGAATTGGCGTGACTTCGCCAAAACTTTTGTGTTTTGGTATGGAAGCCTCGAACTCACAAGACGTTTTTCTTGCTATCAATCAAAATTTAATATCCCCTCTTTTTTAGCGGTGAGCGAATATGAAGTCCAACAAACTTGAAAGTTATGTAAACATGAAGACATAGTGAATCCCCAGACTTTGATTCAAACATTGTCATCATTTCAGTGAAGACACTATTTTACCATAGCAGCTTGCCCCCTTTAAATCAAATGGGACCCAAATTTTAATAGAAAAATTATATCTCAACTCGATTTTCAAGTGGTGGTTGAATGAATTACATTTCATCGTACTTTATTCGAACACGATGAGGGCACTATGTATCTTTTGAACTCATGCGACTGAAATCAAAATGACACTCTAAGCTGCCTATGTACCTCAGTGAAGAGGATCAAGTCATACCGTAGTTCAGAATGGGTATTTTTTTAATTTTTTTTATGTCCTAACTTTTGGCTAGGCCGCCTCTTTCGAAGATTTCAACCTAGCGGACTTTTTTTTTCTTTTTATGTCCTAAATTTTTCCTAGGTCACCTCTTTTGAGGTTTTCAACCTAGCGGACTCATTTATTTATTTTTTACTTTTTTAGGTGGGCCGTACACAATTTAGACTCATACAGGCTAGGAGTGTAGGAACATGCAGTTTAGGCTCATGCGTCGAGAAGTGTTTCAACTTCAAGGATAATACTTCTTCAGAAACTTGCCATTGATAGGGTCGATTCTCATGCCATCTGCATCAACCAGCTTGTAAGCTCCACTTGAGTAAGCTTCTTGTACGACATATGGCCCATCCCATTTTGAAGTGAACTTCCCTACAGGTTTATGGGAAGTAATAATGGGTCTTCGTATGACAATGACTTGATCTCTTACTTGAAAGGCCCTAGGGCGAACTCTTTTATTGAAGGCGCGAGACAATCGATCTTGATAACATTCAAGACTCTATTGAGATTCCAACCTCTTCTCATCAAGAGCCTCCAACTCTGCTAATTGAAGTCAAGCATTTTCTTCATCAGTGATCCCTTCTTGAATAGCCAGTCGTAATGAAGGTATTTGATGCTCAAGGGGCAAGACGGCTTCAACTCCATAAACGAGTGAATAAGGAGTTGCTTGTGTTGGCGTGCGGTGAGTCGTCCTATATGCCCATAGAGCTTCTTCCATACAGTCATTCCAATCTCGTTTGGATTTGGAGATGACTTTCTTTAGCAAGTTGCATAGAGTTTTGTTGAATGCTTCAGCTAGACCATTGGTGGCAGTGTTGTACATCGAAGAGTTACGTTGCTTGAACCCAAAGAGATCACAAACCTTGTTCATCAACCTATTATCGAATGGCTTTTCGTTATCCGTTATATGTAACGAGGAATGCCAAATCGATAGATTATGTTTACTCGGATGAAACTTGCAACATTTTCCTTCTTTACCTCCTTAAGAGCAACTTTAACCATTTTGAGAAGTAGTCAGTTGCAACCAAGATGTATAGGTGCCCACAAGAGGACTTTGGCAGTGGTCCAACAACATCCAATCCCCAAGCATCAAACGACCAGGATGCAACAATCGTATGCAACACTTCAGGAGGTTGGTGAATAAAATTCGCATGGAATTGACAAGCCTTGCATCTTCGAGCGTAGTCCAAGCAATCTTTTACCATTGTTGACCAATAATATCCCATCATTTTTATATGGAAGTAGAGATTTAGTCCCGACTGATGTGACCCACATACCCCAGAATGTGCCTCTTGCAAAGCTTGGAGTTCTTCTTCTTCCCCTAAGCATCACAAGAGTACTCCCTCGAACGACCTTATGTATAGAGTATCTTTGTAGTAAAGGAAGCGAGGTGCACGACGACGGATTTCAGTCCCTCTCCTCGGATTCTAGGAGTATCCTATATCATAAGTAGTCGATAATGGGTTGTTGTCATTCTTCTTTCTCAACTTCAAAAACAGCGACAAGATACTTGAGTTCATTTTCTTCACCTTCAGCCTCATTTGGCGGCGGTACTAACCATTTTTGGCAGACAATAATTTGCGCTTGATTGGGAAGGGTTAACGATGAATCTAGGGCAGCTAAAGCATCAGCCTTCTTATTTTATTTCCTTGGCACATACTGAATAGTCACATCACCGAGCCACCCCATTAACGTTTTAGCATAATCATGATATGGGCGTAGTTCAGGCTTCTTGACCTCGTAACTACCTAGAAGCTGATTGGCCACTAACTGAAAGTCACCAAAGACTTGATATTGCTACCACTTTATTTTGACAGACATTTCAAGCCCAAGTATTAGTGCTTGATACTCAACAACGTTGTTAGAAAAGAGTTGCGTCAACGTAAAAGAGTAGGGAAGAACTTCACATTGAGAAGTGACAAATACCACACCAGCACCAGCTCCCCCACGATGTGCAACACCATCAAAGTACATCTTCCATGGAGGTTTAACTTCTACTACCATTGCGTCCTCATCAGGTAGTTTGACAGTTAGCTCCCAGTCATAAGGTATCGGATGATCTGCCAAGAAGTCTGCAATGCTTGTCCTTTTACAGCCTTTTGAGGGATATACAAAATCTCGAATTGTTGAAATTGGAGGTACCATCTCTCTAGTCGATCACTAAGAACAGGTTTTGACATCACGAACTTGATGGGATTTGCTTTAGAAACAAGATAGACAACATGAGATTGAAAGTAGTGCTTCAACTTTTGAATTGAGAAGACTAGCTCCAAACACAACTTTTCAATTGGCGAATAATTAAGCTCATTTGGTGTCATCATCCTGCTCAAGTAGTAAAGGGAGTTTTCTTTCCCCTCACTATTTTCTTGGCCCAACAACGCTCCAATAGACCTTTCTTGTGTTGAAATGTATAGTATCAGTGGCTTTCCAAGTATAGGGTCTGCTAAAACTGGAGGATTTATCAAGTAGGATTTAATGATCTCAAAGTCATTGCTACAAGCTTGGTCCCAGTTAAAAGGAACGCCCTTCTTCATGAAGCGGCTGAATGGTTGGCACCTCCCAGCTAGGTTTGAGATGAATCTCCTAATGTATTCTAGCTTTCCTTGCAGACTTTTTAATTCATGAATATCCCGAGGCTTAGGCATTTTCAAAATTGCATCTACGTTGGCTTGATCAGTTTCGATCCCTCGATGCCGGACAATGAAACCCAAGAACTTTCCGGAGGTAACTCCAAAGGCGAATTTCAATGGATTCATCCTAAGTTGGTATCTCTGTAGCAACTCAAACACCATCCTCAAGTCTTTGAAGTGGTTTCCCTTCTCTCTTGATTTTACCACCAAGTCGCCAACATAGCATTCGACATTCTTATGGAGAAGATCGTCAAAAATATTCTGCATAGCCCTTTGGTAAGTAGCACCGGCGTTCTTCAAGCCAAAAGGCATTACCCTGTAGCAATAAATACCCTTGGGGTGCGGAATGCAATGAGATCTTCATCTTTTGGTTCCATGAGAATTTGGTTATAGCCTGACGAACCATCCATAAACAACATTGCCTCATACCCAGTATTAGCATCGATCATCAACTCTGGAATAGGAAGCGGGAATTCATCTTTGGGACACGCATTGTTGAGATCCCTGAAGTCGACACACGCTCAAATCTGGCCATTCTTCTTCTTTATAAGGAAAATACTTGAGAATCACATTGGGTATTTAAGTTCCCGAATAAATCCAGTTTCAATGAGTTTGTTAACTTCGGTTTCAATCAGGGGAACCAAGTCCGGACTAAAACGCCTTTGAGCTGGCTTAATAGGACGAGAGCCATCTTGACAGCAAGGTGATGGACTACCACTTTAGGGTCCAAGCCAGGAATTTATTTGTAACTCCAAGCAAAGACATCCCTAAACTCCTTGATTAACTCAATATAAGTGTTTTCTTCATCAACTTCTAGTAAATCACTTAGGTAGGTGGGTCTTGGTTCTTCATCAGTGCCAAGGTTAACTTCTTTTAAGGCATCAACCGTTGCCTTCACCCCTTCTTCAAGTTCCCGGGGAGCATCTTTTTCATCTTCATCTTCTTTAGGGTCCTCATCATTGAAGGATATGTGATAACATGGTGAAACATCTTCCAATTTCTCATCATCCTCCATTAGAGATAAAACACCATGCTCTCTTTGTACAGTAACATGATACGAAGAACCCACACTTTCTTCGTATTCATCACATTCTTTAGTGTAGAACACAATGTATGGCTTCACCTTCAGTACTTCATCGCACAAAACGATGACATTTTGTTTGTTGCTTCATTCTAGAAGGAACCAAACTTTGGAAATTTTTAGAGATCTTCTGAATTTTGGGCGAAGCGGGTGTTCTTGTATTTCGTTAATTTCTATGGAACTTATTCCCCTTCTTTAATGGACCCAATCTCTCAAATATGGAAGTTCTCACAGTTGATTTTCCAAGTTGTTCAACGACGGAAAGCCTATTAGAAGCGACATATTCATCTTCTATAGTGATATAATTGCTACTCGCCCTTCTTATTGAGATGCGCACTGGTGACAGTTGCTTGTCTCCCAAACCTTCACGTGGTTGCCTCGTTGCAGCTTCTGATTGGAGCTTCCCTAACTTTGACGGCTCATTAGGATTGTATCCAAACTTTGCAAATAACTTGTAAGAATTAGGATCAAAACCTTCATCTGTCTGATTTGTAGGGAGTTCCACTTACTGCAGACAATTTTGGGCTACAAACCCTGCAAGCAGATTCGAGGACAACTTTACTGCCTCAATTTGTTTTACCGGAAGAGTTAACTCCTTTAGCATGTTAGTTTGGAGATTAGATGATTCGCCTTCATCTTTCTTCCTTTTAGGGACATATTGGACACATGACTTACTTTCTTGCCATAAGACACAATATCCCCTCTATGATATCTATTTACGTTGGGTTGTACCTCCTTAGTAATAGCTTTGGCTTACCAATAGTCACCTCAGCTCTTTTAGTTGTGGGATCGTCATTCTTGCTTTTCATGCCATCATCAACTTTTAAATCCTTTAAAATGTGGTTCTTCAAGTAGAACTTTGCATCGACGAAGTGTGAATCTGCCTCGGTGAATGGCGCATCATCGGCAACTATCTTCTTCTTGACTTCACCCTCGTAGTATTTTAAACATTGATGGTAGGTAGACAGAACTACTTTATTCTCATGTATCCAAGGCCTTCCAAGAAAGACATTGTATGAAGTCTTCGCGTCGATCGCATGCAGCCATGCACTTGATTGCATATATTCAATGGTGATTCCCAGCCTGATCGCGCCTATGGCTCTTTGCCCCTCTTGGTTGAATCCTTGGATCATCACACGACTTTCTGAGAGTTCATTCATGGGAATACCATGTTCTTTCACATTGCGAATTGGAAAAATATTCACTGAGGATCCTCCATCAACAAAAATTCAATTCACCCTTTCATCACACATATAGCCAACTAGGTACAATGGGAGGTTATGAGGAGTGTCACCTAGCATAAGGTTGTTATTTGTGAACGTGAATTTTTCCTCACAAGCATTAACTTCTTGAGGAGTGGACTCGATAAGCTTTTCCAAATATGGTGCCAACGGTAGGTCATCACTCCTTTCTTTCCCTTTGTCAATATGGAAACAAGAGGCATCAATACCCCCATGGGAAATCTTTGTGCGGAACCAACTTGGTAAAAACTCCTCCAAGGTCACTAGATGTCATGTCTTTTGAGGGTAGTGCACCTCCACTTTCTCTTTCTTTACATGCTTAACTGGTTCTATATTCTAGGTCTTTTCACCATTATTTTCCTCGTTGGTTGTTCCATTGATTCTTTTCGTGAGCTCCTTTTGTGGTGCCTACGACGATTCAGCAACGTCCAACCTTCATCATCCTCAGGTTGACCGTCTTCAACTTTGTAGTTCTCCAGTAATTCTTCATCTTTAATTTTTTTAGAACTACATAATTCGTTTGGACTAAATGATCCAAATATGATAGAGATTTGGTTTTCTCTTGCTTTCTCATCTTTTTTTCACGAGCCAAGTCCATAACTTTGTACTTGAAGACAAAGCACTTCCCCAGAGGGTGGCTCAGAAGTCGATGATATTTGCAGTAATTTGGGTCATCGATTTTCCCAGCTTCATTTGGTCGCTTCATCTCCGAAATCTCAATGAGATTTAACTCGAGGAGTTCTTCAAAAATAGCTGGCACATCAGAATCCAGAAATGTGTACTCTTTCTCTTGCACTTCTTTTAGAGTCAACTTTCCACTTGGCTTATCTTGAAATGAAGTGGATTTCATACTTTGATTCTTGCTCACCTTCGTCGTGAACTTCACAGGTGATGTGTTGACATTCATAGCTTCTTTATTTTCAAATCTTGGTACAAACTTTCTCCATTTTCTAACTTCTTGCTTGTCGTTCCCTTTGTGAGGTTCATAGATGGGCAGCCTTTCATTTCCAGCAGAGGCCATGCTCAATTCCATGTCATGGGCACGAGTTGCAAGTTCTTCAAATGTGCTAGGATTGATACCTTGAAAGATGTAGCGCAATACCCAATGCATACCTTGGATGCACATCTCTATGCCAGAAGCTTCACTAAGAATGTCTTTATAGTTGAGGCTTGCATTCCTCCAACGATTGATAAAGTTGATAACTGGTTCACTCTTCCATTAACGAGTACTTGTGAGTTCTATCATACTCATTGTACGTCTCGTGCTATAAAAGTTATTGAGGAATTCTTGCTCTAGTTGATCCCAGCTATCATTAGATCCAGCCTCGAGGTCCGTGTACCAATCAAAAGTATTTCCTTTTAATGAGCAGACAAACTGCTTGACGAGGTAATCTCCATAAGTCCCAACATTCTTGCATGTCTCAATGAAGCGCGCCACATGTTGCTTTGGATTTCCTTTTCCATCAAACTGTTGAAATTTTGGAGGTTGATAGCCAACAAGCATCTTCAACATATCGATCCTTGAAGTGTAAGGCTTTTCGTAGGTAAAGGAGGACTTGGAAGCAACTTCATATTTTTTTTCTATAGCCCCTTCAATAAACTCCTTTAGTTGATTGACTTGGAAGAGCAATACCTAATGCATGCCTTGGATGCACATCTCTATGCCAAAAGCTTCATTAAGCCTGTCTATATAATTGAGACTTGCATTCCTCCAACGATTGATAACGTCGATAACTAGTTCACTCTTCCGTTGACGAGTATTTGTGAGTTCCACCATGATCATAGTTTGCCTTGTGCTATAAAAGTGATTGAGGAACTCTTGTTCTAGTTGATCCCAACCATCAATAGATCCTGCTTCGAGGTCTGATACCAATCAAAAGTATTTCCTTTTAGCGAGCGGACAAACTGTTTGACGAGGTAATCTCCATAAGTCCCAGCGTTGTTGCATGTCTCAACGAAGTGCGCCACATGTTGATTTGGATTGACTTTACCATCAAACTAATGAAACTTTGGAGGTTGATAGACATCATGCATTTTTAACATATTGATCCTTGCAGTGTACGACTTTGCGTATGTAAAAGAAGACTTGGTAGCAATTTCGTACTTTCTTTTAATACTTCCTTCGATGAACTCCTTCAGTTGATCGATTGGAATCATCCCTTCTGAAAACATTGGAATTTCCTTAGTGGATGCAACTTGTCGTGGGGGACGATCAATCTCTTGAACTTTTGGGAGTTTGCCAGGTGCATGGGTGGATTCTTCTTCCATCAAGATTCCCACCCTATCTGTTAGCTTGTCGATTCTAGCATCTTCATTTTGCATGCACTTGGTCAAGCCAGCGATTGCTTCCGTCATGTTTGCCAACTGATCCTCCACAGATGTAGTGTTTGTCACCATGGCTTGCATGATTGTCATGGACGATGGAGAGTAGCATGGATTTTCACACAGATTGATCCTTGATTGGATCACGCTATGTGGTGTAAGTGGGGAGGATCCATCACTTGAAGCGTCATCATCTTCCTTCACAACAGAGTGCTTGGATCCAGAGAGGTCAACCAGAGCAAGAGTTTTCTTGATCTTTTCAGCAACATCGCATCCTCCTTCGAGTGCATTTGTGGAAGATCTTGCTCCTTTTGAGGATGAAGATCTGAAAACAGGGGTAGATACAGAAGACACTTGGGGTTCTTGTTGTCCTAAAGAGCTTTCTTTGCTCCTCATAACTGGTCCAAAGCTTCCAAAGGTAACTTCAAGTATGTTTTCCATATCAGCACAAAACCTGGAATTAGCATCCTTGATGGAAGTTGAACTGGAGTTGATTTTCTTGGATGCCATTTCGTTGTTCTTGAACTTTGGTGATTGAAAAGTTGAGATGAGAGGTAGAGATTGTCCCACTAGGCATGCCAGAATTTGTTGACAATAAATTGTGTCAAAAAAATAAAATCAAGACAAAAAAATATCGCAACGATCGTAGTATTTTATTTCAAATATTTGGGTGTTACAAACTCTATGAATCCTCTGATTCTTCTTTTCAACAGTAAATAAAAGAGCCTCTGAGCTTAATCTTGAATTTTATTTATTTTAATCCAAGTGCTTGAAGCATGATCTTGACCTTGAAGTACTTTTAATCCAAAGGCTTGCAGCTTGTTCTTGAATCTTCTTCTTGATATTTTAATCCTTAGAACACTTGAATGCTTGTAGCTTTTAGAGAAATTCGCAGCGTTTGATCCACGGGCTCCCTCTTGCTTCTTGTTATAACTTATGGAGTTTTTTCTGGGTTATGAAGACCCCTATTTATAGTTTTGGGAGGGAAGAGTTATGATAAGAACAAACTCTTTCGGGCCACTCAAATTGAAGTGTGACAAGGCCGCATTGATTGGCCAAAACATGTCACTTGCACACGTGGTGCGGTTTCATTGACCCTTTAATTTGACTTGACATGCCTTGTCATTTTGACATGTGTCACGATCCTATTAGCTCTCCCGTTTGTCTTGCCATGCCACGTCATTTGACACGTGACACCAAACTGGGCCTCTAGGAAGGTGACATCTTGGGCTTAATGAAGCGGGCTCATCACTTTAGCCTAATTAAATGGGCTAGCCTAATGGATTTGACTTATTTATTTAATTCATATATATTGGACTTATATAATTAATTCGATTATATTAGCCCATAAATTTATTTGGACCAATATATCTTGAGTTTAAAATATAATCCAAATTATTTTATGGATTTAATTTTAACAAATTTTGCATGCCTACAATACGGTTTAACCCCGTCTTTGTATCTTTTTTCGCAGGTAATAAAATAATTCATATATAGTTTTAAAGCTTAGAAATAGATGGTTAAAAATTAAAAAGTAATTATACACATATGATATTGATAACATCTTATTGAGAGATCTCATTTTGTCCTATTACACAGAGTGATTAGGGAAGAAAACAGTGAGAATTGAACCTACATGTATAATGTGGAAAAGTCCAACTGGTACCATAGCCTACAAGTGTTGATACCCTCATTTTAAATTTTTTAATTAAGATCGAAAATTTTCAATCAGGTTTAGGAACAATGGGAGACGATTAAACAAAAAATTTTGAATTAGAGAAAGGACATGCTAAAATGGGATTCGTTTCTGCATCATGAAAAATGCTAACAACAAGAAACTGGACACTGGTTAGCAGCATTACGTTTTCTTTTTCTTACTCTGCATCACGATCCTCATATAAGGCCGAATTACTTTAATATAATGGGAAGAAAAGAAACAAATAATTATTTGTGTTTTGTATTTGCAAAGAATAAGAAAAGACTCAATCCTTAGGTGGATGCCTTGGTGCCTGCTGGTAGTTTTAGTCCCTCGTTACTCGTCCTCGTCTTTTTTTTTTATCATTTCTCTCGATCCCTTGATCCTCATACATCATAACTGCACAAACAATACTTTTTGCAATAATTGCATAATAATAAACATAATATTGCTTCACAAACAGGAAATATAGCAATTACATGTTACCAAGAGGTCATGCAGATTAACTCAAAAATAAATTTAAGACAACCTTTGACTATTGCATTTCAAAGCACTAAGCTTAATGGCAGTACATGAGATATAGTATCAATTTTTTTGTGTATGATCATTCATGGTTAGGTTTGAGTCAGTTTTCTCATAAACTAAACCAAATCAATTGAATTGATTTTCAAAATTTTTAAAGATGTGCTGCAAGTGAGGAGGGGGGAAATGCAAGCAAGACTCATACATATGGATGAAAGATCGCTCTTTGTGGGAAGAAGTGAAGAAAAATTGTAGAAAGGCGTGAAGTACTTATAAATACTTCTTTAACATTCTTTTTCTTCTTGCTTATCATCTTCTTTCCTTTTAGTTGCATCCTAATATAATAAAGATCAAGACGAATTGCTCCAGGTCCAGATATCTTCCTTTGAGATCTCCAGCATCACAATTTAAGTTGCTTAAGTTTTTGAAGAAAAGGGTGGATAAGGAAGGGTGGTTGAAGCAGGACCATAAGAAGTACTTTTAGCATTTTAAGTTCCGGGTTTAGAGCCAGGACATATTTTGGCATATCCACCAGCAGTGCGAACCAAACCAATTAAGTCAATTCTTCATTAGTTAAGTTTTTGTTTATTTTGTCACGCTTTAGTTTTTTTTCCAGTTTCTTTTAGATACATAACATACGATATTAAACACATATTTAGCCGACTATATTTCAGCATAACTATTTAATTCAAAAACTGATTTTAGAATAAACAATTAAATTTATATTTTATAGCTACTATCAAACATGTTAATCCAAAACACGTACAATAAATCGAAGAACAATAATATTAAATAGAGCGAAGATTAAGATAACAAAAAAATCTTATTGATCGTCGGCTTTTGATGTGACTATGTTGAAATAGATTACAACCCCAATAAGAGAGAAAGATAATTTTGCTAACGAACATGATGAGTACATAACGAATGATCTCAAGTTGTTATTTGTAATTAGATGTATATTACAAATGAATAAAGTATTTATAGTCTAGAAAGGACGAGACTATCCTGAGTTCCTAGTCTACTATACTGTTAGTGGGATGGAGAGACCATTTCTAGTAATAACTATAATAACATAACATACATGGGGACATGATCTCAGAAAGGCTCCAAGTGTAGTTTAGTTCGATACCGAAAGTATTTGGTCTTCTCCAGATGCATGCTCTTCATGTTGTGCTTGTTTTAAATTCGATTAGACAGTCCTGATCATGGTTCTTCTGCTCCCCAGGCCTTAACTTTCATGTTTAGAGGCCCGAAACAACTTCTATTGCGTGTCATTATTTCATTGTGCCATGCAACAATAAAAGATAGTCCCTCACTTGTCGGGTAATTCTCCAAGAAATTCCCGAGAAGTTAAATCCTTTGACGGGAGGAAATCTTGCTCAAGATCCTTTTTTGACAAGGAAATAATCTTAAAATTATCCCGCTATTAAAGTGATAAACCTGTGATTTGTGTGGAATCTTCATTCATTGCCCGAATATGTGGCGATTCCTAACTGGCTTTGCAGTTGATTACAATCCTCAAGGTCATGATGACTGCTTATATGATAGAAGTTTTTCTGGAGTTTGACGATAATAAAAAGTGGGTTTCCTGCCTATTTATATACAAATACAAGACATGTTAGTTTGCCAAATACTTAGAACAATTTCTTTTGTAACTTTCTCAACCTCTGTTGAACCTTTATCTACTCTTCTTATTTCACCTTTTGCTGTTAACATGGACTCTCAAAACCCTAAGCTTATAGCAGTTTCAGATTTCCCGCGTTAAACACTACTAGAAATTTGGTAAATACCGACCAGAAAAACCGATCAACTTTGGTCAGTTATGGTCAATTACCGACAAAAACGCGACCAAATACGCTTGGTAGTTATTTTGATGGTGGTTTTAATATATCGACTAACGTTGGTCAGTATATTAAAATGGTCATCTGAAGAATTTAAATAATTTACCGACCAACTTTGGTCGGAATCATATTTTAATAATTTAACTTTACCGACCAAAGTTGGTCGGTATATTTAAATTATGTTTTTTTATTAATTATTAAATTTAAAAA
Source organism: Nicotiana paniculata (assembly GCA_005239505.1). Lineage (NCBI taxonomy): Eukaryota > Viridiplantae > Streptophyta > Magnoliopsida > Solanales > Solanaceae > Nicotiana > Nicotiana paniculata. The sequence continues at coordinate 12,250 of ML310065.1, forward strand.
GATACCGACCAAAGTTGGTCGGTAAATAAAAATCTATATATATATATTTTTAAAACTAAAATTTAATAATACCGACCAAAGTTGGTAGGTAATGTTGAATTCTGGGAATTCCTTGTTCATTAACCGACAAACTTTGGTCGGTAATTGTAAATTATTTTTTTTAATGAATACCGACCAACTTTGTTCGGTAATTTGCAGTAATTTTTTTTATTAGAAACCGACCAACTTTGATAAATTTTCTGGGTTTAATTTTTTCAAAAAATGCCTCTTTTGATAGCTACACCACCTGCCAGCATATATCAATACAACAACAACAACAACAACACACAACAACAACACAACACAACAACAACAACACAACAACAACAAATTAAAGTTCAATTGAACATAACAATCCAAAACCAAGTTAAAACTAATTACCACAAGTTCAAAACTGGTTCTATTTGTATAGTTCAAAGTATATAAAAGTCAAGGGGTGTTTTGTACAACATCATTATTACCGTCTGATGAACTTTCATCTACAAGACGGTATGGAGAAGGGTCTTGTGCAGGACGGGAAGAACGACCACGTGGAGGACCGCCAACAGACTCCAACCATATTCTTTCAGCATCCTCGTCCGAAGGTTGGGTTGGCTCACCCGATTCACCTGCTGGATGACTGCGAATGAATTCCTCCACGTTACTTTGGTAGCAACCCTATACGAAAATTTTAATTGAATTAGTATTTCAAAATTTATATAAAAAAGTAAATTAAAATACTTAAAGAAAAGTGAAAGCTTATATATGTAGTCGAGGCCCGGTCCTCCACCCACCTTTCTTGATCCGTCTCTTTCTTCTTCTTCTTCTTTACAATATGCGTCTTTGAATAGCTCATCATGGTTCATTAGACGCCCCAACTTCTTTTCCTGAAAACAAATTAATTTAGTTAATAAACAAAATAGATATATTTTGAAAAGTAAAATAATTTAAGCAATTACGTACCAATCTTCTTTTTATTGGCCCTAGATTGATCGCACCTCTAGTGTGCAAGGAGCCTCCCTTCTCGGATGCACGATCTTTCGTTCCTTTTTCGATTTTCTCTAAGAACTCTGTGGTAAGCCATTGCCTTTTAATTCATCCCATAAATTTTGAAGTAACCAGCCAGGCCTCTTGTTCTTCTTTCTAGCATTGGATAAAGCATCTTCCAATCTCTTGCGAGCTTGATGAAAATTTACAACCAGTTCCGCGCAATAGCGGTCTTCCCATACACACTTGCTCTGTATTTAAAAGTTAAATATTATATATAAATATCATAAATATAAATTATTAAACTACTTAAAAGAACATGTATACCTTAAATTGATTGAAAATTTATTCCTTCAACGAGAATGGAAAATCAGTCCAAGTCGCATAAGGGCCATGATAAAGCTTTCTAATGGCATAGGTGATTATCCTCGTAGTCTTATTACTCGGCTTGAACCTTCAATTTAACAATAAACAAATTAATATCTTAGTAAAAACGTTACAAAATAACAAACGCAAAAATAACAAATAACTCTTAACCATCACCCTCAGGGACTATGATGATCCTGTCATATTGATCATAATGCACTTCCTCGTCATCATCTTCCGGATAATTTGTATCAGAGGCATGTGTGGACGGTGTAGAGGGGTCAGAGCTACTACCTCGCAGGCGAAGGCCTTAAATAGATGGAGTAGCTGATGAAGATGGTTGCGATCCCTGTGACTGCGACATAGCTGGATGCGACCTAAGTGGCTGTGATACTGATGGCTATGGCCCGAGTGGCTGTGACATAGATGGATGTGCATGTGGATGTGATACGTAGGGATGTGATATAGATGGCTGATATCCACGTGGCCGTGAGGAAACTGGACTGTATGTTGGACGTATAGTCCTATGGCCCTGTGATGAAATACCTGGTGTCTGGATGAAGGTGTAGGGATCGTGATCCTGTGGAAGCTTAGTTTAGCCGTGGGGTGGATGATAATACATATGCATCTATGAAGAGGGTGAAAAAGAGGGAGTATTATTATCTACCCTCCTCTTTCCCTTCCTATACTTTTCTCGACCCCGAGAACCAGTAGGGTCATTGTTACCTTGACCCTTGCCTTCCATCTGCATAATATAATACATATTTAGATTAAAACATATAAGAAACTAGCTATAAAACGAGAGTGCTTTAACAAACCAACTTTTAAAAGTTCATCGACGTGTTGTTCCTCGTCCGAGAATTCTTCGTCCTCACTAGTTTGAGCTTCATCAGTTGATTCTTCGTCCTCTTTTTCTATAATTGTTACTTCATTTATATCAACTTCTTCCAACATGCGTTCATGATGTTCGAAATCATTTCTAACTGATCGTCCACTATTTGGTGAACACTGGAGATATCGTTTTGATATGCAACATCTAACACATTCTCGACTTCCACCCTACCTACATGCTTAGTTTTTATTACAACCCACCAATTGCACTTATTTCACCGTAATGGATAAGGAATATAATACACTTGCCTAACATTATGTGCAATTATGAAATGATCATATCGATCATAATCCCTCATATGATTAACCTCAATTATGTTGTATTGGTTGTGTACTCTTGTACCTCTTGTTGGATTTAGGTCAAACCACTTGCATCTAAAGAGTATCAATTTATTATATGGCCAACCTGTATATTCTAATTCTATTATTTCTTTGAGCACACCATAATAATCAATATCTCCAACTTGGTTGCCATTACTACCTTGAACCCACACCCCACTGTTGTTGCTATTTTTATTTTTAGAATAATCCTCTATGTGGAACTTATAACCATTCACTACGTACTTAGACATTGTTGTGACCTGATGCCCAGGTCCCCAAGATATATCTTTCAAATATTGATTTACACCATTATTTGGATTATTTACCTACATAGTGTTAGATCATTATCAGGATAAACTTACAAATTGTTTGAACCATGTATCAAATCTCGCATATACAACATCATGGCCAAATTGACCCACGAAGTGACTGTGACACATCAAATATTTTTAGTAGTTGCATCAAGATGTAATCACAGTAAATTTTATATTTTGATAACTAACAAATCAATACTTACTTGAGAAATGGTACAACTTTCGGACAATTTAGCAACACATGAAGTGTAGCTGACTTGTACTCCATATCACTCGAACTTCTCTTTCTAACATACTTAGAACATCGACCTGGTTGAATGAATATGGACATTGGTGGATATAATGGATCATTCACACATTCGACCGTGTGACTATTGGGCCTATTCCTAGAACATGGCATGTTACTCTCATAAGAACAAAAATGTGCAGTTTGCTTTGCAAGATAATCTTCGCATATAGATCCTTCAATCCTATTCTTCTGCTTAACAAATTGTTTGCAGTTGCCAATTGTCCTACATAATGTCATGTTAGCCAAGAACATTCAAATAAAATAGAAAATTACATCAAACTTATAATATTACCTCTTAAAGGGATACATCCATCTGCATTAAACATGCCCTCCAAGTCGTGCCTCGTGTACAAGGTGAATTGGAAGGTGTTACATCACATAAAAAAAACCACATGGAAATATTTTCCATCTTACTAGAAGTTACACGAATGTTTTGATCCATCCGGAGTAGGTTTTCTTCTTTTAATGTGGTAGAACACAAGTCTTTGAAAAATAGACTAATCTCTGTGATGGGTTTCCAGATTCTTTCAGGCAAACCACAAAATGAAATAGGTACTATGGTCTCCATGAAACATGACATTCATGACCTTTCAAATGGTTCAACTTCCCTACCTCCATATCTACTTTTTTTCCAAGATTCGACGCATAACCCTCAAGCATCTTCAATTTCGTACCCCATCACAAATTTGTTGTATTTCCTCTAGAGTGAATGTGTAACTTGCTTTGGGCTTGAACACCTTACCATTATTTTCTGTCTGCAAGTATAATTCAGGCCGCCTGCAATATTCTTGTAAGTCCATTCTAGCCTTCGGGTTATCCTTTATCTTACCTTTAGCATCCATCACTATGTTGAACAAATTGTAAAAATACTTCTTCTCAATATGCATGACATCAAGGTTCTGACGGAGAAGATTATCCTTCTAATAAGGCAACTCCCAAAATATACTCTGTTTCGTCCAATTAACCATATCCGGGGAATCTATAAGGTGGAGCCTCAGTAACTTTACTGAAGTTCTGGACCCTCTCCCAAATTTCCTCACCTGAAAGTATCGGAGGTGGAGAATCATATTCCATTTTATTCTTTTTGAATGTATTTTTCATCCTTCTAAACTCATGATCATGAGGCAAGAATTGATGATGACAATCAAACCATGATTGCTTTCGGCCATGTTTCAAAGTGAACGCTTTACCATATTCCATGCAGTAAGGACAAGCTAGCTTCCCAGCAGTCATCGACCCAGACAACATTCCATACACAGGAAAATCGTTAATAGTCCACATTAAATTAGCACGCAAATTGAAATTTTGCTTAGTTGATATGTCATATGTTTCAACACCATCATACCACAACTGTTTTAGCTCATCAATCAAAGGTTGCAAATATACATCAATCAAACTTTTTGGATTACGTGGACTAGGGATAATACTATTTAAGAATATGTATGGACTAGTCATACATAACTCAGGTGGTAGATTATAAGGTGCAAGAAAGACATGACATCATGAATATGGTGTCGCAGATATAGAAAAAGGCGTGAAGACATTCGCACACAAACCTAACCTAATGTTCCTTGGTTCACTAGATAAATCTGGATATGTCCTATCAAAGTGCTTCCAAGCTTCTCCATCTGAAGGATGACACATAACACCAGGTGGTCTTGTATTTTCAAAGTGTCATCTCATAGGAGGAGCAGAACTCATCGATGCATATATCCTCTTTAACCTAGGTATAACAGGTAAATAATGCATCATCTTGATAGCGACCATATTCCCGCTGGAAAGCCTCTTGAAATAAAGCTTTTCGCAAAATTTACAACTGTCTAAAGTTGCATCATCTTTATAATATAACATGCAACCGACTTCACAACAATCAATTCTCATTGACGAAAGTCCTAACTTAGAAACCAATCTCTTTGCCTCATAGAAATCACCAGGTAAGTTGATATTAGGGTCAACTAGTTCAATCATAAGGTCAATGAAAGAGTCCATGGCTTCTTGAGAAATATTCCAATCAAATTTGATACTTAGTAATCTAACTGCAACAGACAACTCAGAGTGCGAACTTCCGTCACATATTGAACGACTAGCTTCCTCTAATTGTTCATAAAAATATTTTGCGTTATCATTAGGAGTTTGTTCAGCATTTTCTTTGGGCTCACCACCGAAGTGCATCCCAAAAGCATCCGCAACCATATCCTGAATTCTAGAATCAAGATTTGTATTCTCCACCGACCTACTACTTTCACCAACAACCATGTTATGAAATATCCCACGGCTGCTGTAGATCTATCCATTATTAGTCCAAACAAAGTAATTCTCTATAAACTCCTTCCTATAAATATGAATCTTAACTTCCTCCGATTTTTTAAACTTCACACAATCGTACTTGACAAAAGGTCACCTAATTACTCCTTCACTTTGGTATGTTGGAAGTGTTTACCGTGAAAATGGAAATTATCATTATATTTGATTATGTGGTTCTAAAAATATGTGATCTATTTTAATACCAGTTATTTAGGTAATTGATGCTGAGTATTAAGCGAGAAAAATGAAGTAAGAGCGAGAAGGTCTAGATTATGCAAATTAGGTATCGAAGGGGCCGGTCTCGGGGGTATCCGGGCAAGCTTTGAGGTCGAGCTTGGGAAGCTTGATTAGGGCTTATCGATAATTATGAAATAGTGTAGGGGGGACTTAAGGATGGTATATTTATGATCAATAGAAAGTAATAAGTGAAGAATAATGAATGAAACACAATAAATGGAATCAATAAACCAATGGAAAAATTATAGAGAATGTCTATGCTAGAGAGCAGAGAATGTTGTTGATCTTGTATATTAAATATCATGTGTCTTACAAAGTGACAAGGGTCCCTTTATATAAGAAAAAGAGTTCCAACATAGTACATGCGTAATCATTACGAAGAAATACAGCTGGTACAACTATTTAATGTAAAGAGAAATGACTGGTACTGTCACGACCCAAAATTCCTAAGGTCTTGATGGCGCCGGACGTCCATGTCAGGCAAGCCAACTCATTTATTAATTGAAACAACTTTCCGGTTTTAAAACATTTATGAAAACATTTATTTTTCCTAAATTACATATTAACCAAACAAAAGTCTGTTAATTAAATATAGTGGTTTAAAGATTACACTTAAGCAATTATATCCCAATACATAACCCAGAACCCGGTGTCACAAGTACATGAAATTTTTTTAAGAATTCAACAATCATTACAAGCCTGTCCGAAATACAACTGGACAAGGTAATTTAAATGAAATAGATACAGTCACATATTGGAGACTCTGTCATCTGTGGATGGCCTCCAGATGATGCAGCTCGCCTAAGTCTCCGAATCCTCCACATTGCTATGAAAGTACCTGTGCAATAAAAATGCACAGCAAGTGTAGCGTGAGTACAAAACAACGTGTACTCAGTAAGTCGCCCGCCTAACCTCAGAGAGGTAGTGACGAGAGGTGAAATTAGACACTTACGAGGGTCCGACAATATAATATATGACAGAATATGATGAAATACAGTAGACATGTAAGACAGTGAGCAGCGAGTACATATCAAAGTACAGAATCCAGGTAACCACTGAGAATAAACAACAATGTATACTTTCCTTTTTCCCAAATACATGTCAAGCCAATACCAATAGAGTAGTAGCAAATAGTCATGCGCACACAAGGGTAAGACAACTGGCCGAAGTCATAAGATAGTCATGCCCGTGCACCGCCGAGGATCGAATGGCCTGTACCAAAAGTGCACCTCCCCACAAAGTACTCACATCTATGCACTGCCGAGGATCAAACGGCCCGTACCAAAAGTGCATCTCTCAACCTCTCTATGCACTGCCGAGGATCGAATGGCCCGTACCAAAAGTGCATCTCTCAATTTATTAATCCTCTGTGTGCACTGCCGAGGATCGAACGACCCGTCTCATAAGTGCACCTCTCAATATAATAATCAAAACTATGAACTGTCGAGGATCGAACGACCCGTACCAAAAGTGCATTCTACACCCGCTATGGCGTACGGCCCGCTCCCATCAGAGTAGGGAAAATAACACTCCGCTCGCGGAATGTAAATTACGAAGCAGTCACATGCAGACATGCAAAATCAAAAATCCACTCCGAACACGTCGGGAACACAAATACTCAAGTAAATGACCGATTTCTCTTTTAAAAACCACAAATAGTATTCAAATCCCTTTTTCGAAATTCACTTGCCGAGTTTTATATAACGTTAAATAAGACAACCTTATTCGAAAATACAATTGCTGCGATGGTAATAAATTCTTTTTTTTTTTATGATTTAGAAAATAAACTCTAATCTTCCTTAGTCATTAAATTACAATTTCGATTATATTAGCAGTCTAACATCACAGACAAGATCACAGATACAACAGGTAGGGCATGCTAGTGGGTCCTAGGCTACCCGGACATGGCATAGTAGTAGCTACGCACGGACTCCCATCACCTCGTGCATACGTATCCCTCGAAGAAAATAACACATACTTAATTAATTCACCTACGAGGACAATCCCCCTCACAAAGTTAGAAAGGAGACTTACCTCGCTCCGAAATTTCATACCCGGTTTCCAAGCCTCTATGTCGACTTCAATGGATGCGCAACGCCCCCAAACTATCCAAATAATGACAAACCAATGAAAATATACTCAAATATTTGTTAAAAATTCAGATTATATAAACTCCCATATCCGCTCAATGAATTGACCAAAAATGCCCTCAGGCCCACGTGCCCGGATTCCAAATTTCTCGAAGATAAATTCTACTCATAACTTTACTAACTCAAATATACAATTTGTTACAATTTTCATCCTCAAATTCATGGTAAAAGTAAAAAATTTATACTTTCTAGGTTTTTCTTCAAAAACCACAATTCCCACAATTTCCCCTTATCAAATCATGTATATAATCTTGTATTTAGCTTTGGAAACAAGTAGAAACAACTTACCTCTGATCCCTGATGAAATCCCCCTTGAAAAGCTCTCCAAAATAGTCTTAACCAAATGAAAAATGAGAGAGAAATGGCACAAACCGATTTTTAAATCATTTTGCCCAGGTATCTTTCCACCTGTGGTCCTTTCTCCGCACCTGCGATTCCGCAGGTGCGACCAAATCTCCCGCACCTGCGGTTTTCCTTAACTTCAGCCCAATTTGCACCTGTGCCCCACTGTCCGCACTTGCGGCTTCGCAGGTGCGGAATATCCATCGCACCGTCGTTCCACAGCCAAGCCAAGCCCACAGTCGCACCTGCGGCACCCACACCGCACCTGCGGTTAAAGCCTCGCAGGTGCGGTCGCACCAGATGACAACAACTTCAGCCCTTTTTCCAACTTCAACTTTGGTGCCTTAACCACTCGAGGCCCCCGGGACCCTGTCCAATCACACCAACCTGTCCCAAAACATGATACGGACTTGCTCGAGCCTTCAAATCACATCAAACAATGCCGAAATCACGAATCGCACTCAAATCCAATTATTTAAGAACTTAGAATTTCAAACTTCTACATCCGATGCCGAAACCTATCAAATCACGTCCGATTGACCTCAAATTTTGCGCACAAGTCATATTCAACATTTTGGACCTGCTCCAACTTCCGGAATTGTATTCCACCTCGATATCAAAACTTCCACTTCCGGACGAATTTCCCAAAAACCTTCAAATTTCTTTCTTTAGCCAAATGACTCCACAATGACCTACGGACATCCAAATTCACTTCCGATTGCGCTCCAATTCCAGAATCACCATATGGAGCTATTCCCAGACTCGGAATCCCAAACGGACATCAACCTCACCGATGTGCACTTCAAGCCCAAATTCATGAAATCCTTCTAAATGCTAACTTCCATAATATACGCCGAAACGCTCCCAGGTTATCCAAACCCGATTCGGACATACACCCAAGTCCGAAATCATCATACGAACCTGCTGGAACTTTTAAATCCTGATTCGGAGATCGTTTACTCAAAATTCCAATGTTAGTTGATTTCTCCAACTTAAGGCTTCTGAAATGAGAATTTTCTTTCCAAATCAAATTCTAAACTTCCTGGAATTCAATTCCAACCATGCCCACGGGTCATAATACCTGAAACGAAGCTGCTCATGACTTCAAATCGCTGAACGATGCGCTAGAGCTCAAAACGACCGGTCGGATCGTTACCTTCACGTTCATCCTCGAACGTGCTAAGAACTGCTCTGGAGTTACCTTAAATCATTGTTTAACATCTCGAGCACTTGCCCGTGCTACCACAACCCAGTCGAGCATAATAGCTTGACCAAATCTGGAAATTTCTTCTTTATCCATATAGTAAGCTCAGAATTCATTCAAACACCTGAAATTTCTCTAGCCAGACCTAGTTTCAATATATATAAGCACTGCATCAACTAGCACACGATATACCAGATCATAACTGCATACCCTTGCTGAATCGGCACCATGCACCGCATAACTCATCGTCTGACCACAACGACGCTCCCTGAACCTTATTAGCCAAGGTCCACGAATCGGATGTCCTGATGCACCTCATAACAATTATACAGACATCCTTCCATAATGCTGGCGATACAACCACAACGGAGGGAATGCGCAGAAATTCACGCTCAACTGCAGAGTTAACAAATCCTTGAATACCTCATCTTGACTAGAATCGTCACTTTCATTATGAACCTGAATGATGGTATTTGTTATTTAATATACACTTCACATAACCTTATCGTACTGATCCCTGGTCCGAAAATCTCGTTTCGCCCAGTATGAACTCCTCAGACAATAAATCACCCCAAAATTGTCCAACAACATCACATGATACCACATCGCACCAATAGACCATAACTCGAACATGATATTAAGAAACGACTCAGGAAGGGACTACTCAGCTCACACAACTAATATGAATTCTTACCAGAAAATAGGAAATAAATCACAAGAAAATAAATACATATTAACCCTTCTCATCATCACACTGTTGCGGCGTGCAACCTGATCCAACTAACATACCCGTGGCAACGTGCCACCCGATCCACACATAAAATTTACATAGGAACATATATATATGGAGCTGATTTGCTCACTATTACGAATTACAGAATATCGATCACAAGCACGCTAAGTGCATAGTACCATCCTGGAGAGACTGATAAAGACATAGGCTACAAAACTCAAGCACAACTGACGTGCGATATATATATATATATATATATATATATACTCTGGATCTCAAGAGTTGTCCTGCTCACATAACATCCCCTCTACGCGGGACCCCAACACATAAGAAATTATCAAGCTGTTTCATAACTCGCACGGCACAATCACAATAACACATGAATTCGATGAAGACGGAACAACACCCGCTGTTCTAATACCTTTCCATGAAAAGCGCACCGAAAGGAACATGTCTGGCTCACACGGAGCCCATAATCATATTTAAATCCATCCACAAACGTCGAGCCACTTCGCTTGTACCAAACTTAGCTATTAGCTTTTACCTGTGTCCAAATTAACCCACTTTTTCTCATAATACACGAGAACAACCATCATCACCGGTACTAACACCCCATAATCCATAATCAACTGAACCGAACGCCCTCCAGGCGTAAATTCTCAATTAAGCAATATTGCACTTCTTTATACTCATTCCAAATCTGAAATCCATCAAGTGACTACATGTCATACTTTACACAATCTTTTCGCGGCCATGCTTCCACGACCTTCCACACAAGGCAACAAGTCTGCCCATCCATAACACCGACCGCACTAAGGCTACAAAACACATCGAGACCAGGACCAGGGTACAAAGCCTCCTTCACCGAGTACCGATCTCAGGTGACACTGAAGATAACACCAGCTTACTCTAAACCTTAAAATCATTATGTCATGCTCTTCCGAGCTCATGACATCCTTATAAACATCGGACCTAAATCTAGATTCTTACTCCCAGTTACGTACTGCTTACCGCAGCTAACATGCCAATACGAGGTAGTGCAAGAATTCCATCACAACTTCTGAACCACCAATAGGGTGAACACTTCATCATATAGAAACTTTTTACTTGAATCAATTCAAGAGTACCATCTCAACACACGAGTGAATTCCCATTATCACCCAATCATGAAAATCCTTTAGTAGTAGTCTATACCACAATAACCCTTCCGGGGTCCGCCTATACCTGACATGCCATAACACTCAAATGCTCCCACATAAAATCCGTTACGATGGTCGACAAGACCCGCACACACCGGTACAAACCACATGCATAACCAAATCACATCAAAGGAACCAATCACTGCCGCAAATGTGCCATTTCAACCATGGCTAATCAATCTATCTTCTTTTAATCATCATTAATTGCCTCAGGAACAATAACAACTTCCTTCAACCCATAGTAAACTCAACCCTCACTCATCCCGAGTGACCTTGATTCACTAGACTATGCTGCACAAATTTCGCAACCCGTCTCATACCCTTATGATAATCTTTTCTTCAATCCGGAGTCTATTTCTCTCATTCCTCCAATATTCTCCTGCATGCTGAAACGTATCATAGAACATTCCAACCATCCTCATTTTTCTCAGAGATTACTCCTCAAAAGCTCGATTCTTGATCATACTGCTGCTTGAAATCCTTAAACGCCGTATTGTTTAACTTTTGAACTCACTAGGATCGCTATTGTGAGTCACCCACTCTGACTGGCCCCGAATACAATCAACTCCAAGGCTCTCCTAGCACAGGAACACCTTTTTTTTTTTGAAACACATGATTGAGTCACTATCCTTACAACTCGCCCATCCCTTAAGCATAAATTATGAATTTTCCAAAGCCTAACCCTGATCCGACAGGGCCAACCTTTGAACATAGTCATCAAATCCCATGCACAATTACCATTTCACTCCTTTTTCCTTAGCTGAAATAACTTGCCAACACGCCGAAAATACTCAACCCCATGCGAAGACAATCCTACAACCCAACTGCAAATGGAGGGACTCCCCCACTTAACCCGAAGTTACTCCTTGCACCACTCTAGACCCTGTTGAGATCATTTCTCTTTTGATAACACGATATTTCTCAACCAATCCGTCCAATCCTTCCAAATTCCCTTGCTAGCACTTCCTAAATACTCGAATTATCTAGCATTATTCGCACATTCTATCTCCTACCTACTAGCCACTAGAACCCCTCACAGAACCTGCCAACCCCGCCATTGCTAACCTATCCCCAGAAGACAACCCACCTGTGGAAATCACCCGCGGACACCTCCCAACGACGCTGAAATGCACGCTCTCTGCGACCTTAATATCCCATCCTACGCCCTGCTCCATTCACCAACTTACTAGTCCGTCCACTCCTCATGGACACCCATTAAATGTGCGACAATATCCCCAAATTCCAAGTTGTGCTGCCGCTCCCCCATTTTACGACTGCTCGACTTCCGCTTCTTACACCTGACCTCCTAGAAATGGAACCACCCCCTAGCCTCATTCTAGGATCATTCTTTTCCAACCACATTCTTCAATACTTCTTCTCAATACTGTGACCCCACGCAACCGAAGAAACCATAGCACCGACAAAATTAACACATTTCATTCAATCAATGACAACGACTACACGTCACAGGTGCATATCCCATCTCGCTTGAAGACACCAAGTCTTACTATCTTATCAACCCCAACCGGACCATTCATAACCAAAAATGCCATTCCTATGCCGGCACAAAAGCACTGAAATCTCGAAATCACACTCTGGGAAGACCTCCCTTCAGACCATTCATCTTCCAAACATACAGGTAGACGTTCTATCATCATATCGATACCGCGCGACGATCACTGGCAAACATCATCACTACCTGAGAACAACCTTAAGGCTCCCAGAATTACAGCTACTGAGCTGAAACAACACATTAGCCTTTCACAGGGCCATAACAACAACCACGACCATTTACATATGGAAGCATCTCGAATTACATTCGCAGCACCAATTCCATTCCTCAAATCCTTGATCCATAGCAAGCGCTTCGCGATGCGTAAGATTGAGTAGGAATGAAAATAGGCATAATCCTCAAAGGAATCAACTCGCACGATGAAGAATCAACAAGGTAAGTACTCCTAACAGCCCTGTAGACTCTCGAAGATAAGTACAAACATCTCCGTACCAATCCGCGAGACTCTATTAGACTTGCTCATGACTCGTGAGACCTATGAGAACCTAGCGCTCTGATACCATGCTTTCACAACCCAAAATTCCTAAGGTCGTGATGGCACCGTACGTCCATGTCAATCAAGCCAACTCATTCATTAATTGAAATAACTTTCCAATTTTAAAACATTATGAAAACATTTCTTTTTCTTAAATTACATATTAACCAAACAAAAGTTTGTTAATTAAAAATAATGGTTTAAAGATTACACTTAAGCAATTATATCCCAATACATAACCCAGAACCCGGTGTCACAAATACATGACATTTTTTTAAGAATTCAACAATCATTACAAGCCTGTCCGAAATACAACTGGACAAGGTAATTTAAATGAAATAGATACAGTCACATATTGGAGACTTTGTCAGCTGTGGATCGCCTCCGGATGATGCAGCTCGCCTAGGTCTCTGAATCCTCCACATTGCTATGAAATTACATGTGCAATAAAAATGCACAACAAGTGTAGCTTGAGTACAAAACAATGTGTACTCAATAAGTCGCCCGCCTAACCTCAGAGAGGTAGTGACGAGAGGTGAAATTAGACACTTACTAGGGTCCGACAATATAATATATGACATAATATGATGAAATACAGTAGACATGTAAGACAGTGAGCAGCGAGTACATATGAAGTACAGAATCCAGGTAACCACTGATAATAAACAACAATGTACACTTTCCTTTTTCCCAAATACATGTCAAGCCAATACCAATAGAATAGTACCAAATAGTCATGCACAAACAAGGGTAAGACAAGCTTCTTCATCTGAAGGATGACACGTAACACCAGGTGATCTTCTATTTTCAAAGTGCCATCTCATATGAGGAGCAGAACGCATCGACACATATATCCTCTTTAACCTAGGTATAAGAGGTAAATAATGCATCGCCTTGATAGCGACCATATTCCCGCTGGAAAGCCTCTTGAAATAAGGCTTTTCGCAAAATTTACAACTGTCTAAAGTTGCATCATCTTTATAATATAACATGAAACTACCTTCACAACAATCAATTCTGATTGACGAAAGTCCTAACTTAGAAACCAATCTCTTTGCCTTATAGAAATCACCAGGTAAGTTGATATTAGGGTCAACTAGTTCACTCATAAGGTCAATGAAAGAGTCCATGGCTGCTTGAGAAATATTCTAATCAAATTGATACTTAGTAATCTAACTGCAACAGACAACTCAGAGTGCGGACTTCCGTCACATATTGAACGACTAGCTTCCTCTAATTGTTCATAAAAATGTTTTGCGTCATCATTAGGAGTTTGTTCAGCATTTTCATTGGGCTCACCACCGAAGTGCATCTCAAAAGAATCCGCAACCATATCCTGAATTATAGAATCAAGATTTGTATTCTCCACCGACCTACTACTTTCACCAACAACCATGTTATGAAATATCCCATGGCTACCATCGATCTATCCATGATTAGTCCACACAAATTAATTCTCTATAAACCCCTTGCTATAAAGATGAAGCTTAACATCCTCCAGTTTTTTAAACTTCACACAATCGCAATTGACAAAAGGTCACCTATTTACTCCTTCACTTTGGTATGGTGGAATTGTTTACCGTGAAAATGGTAATTACAATTATATTTTGTTATGTGGTTCTAAAAATATGTGATCTATTTTAATACCAGTTATTTAGGTAGTAGATGCTGATTATTAAGTGAGAAAAATGAAGTAAGAGCGAAAAGGACTAGATTATGCAAATCAGGTATCGAAACGGCCGGTCTCGAGGGTATCCGGGAAAGCTTTGAGGTCGAGCTTGGGAAGCTTGATTAAGGCTTATAGATAATTATGAAATAGTGTTGGGGGGACTTAAGGATGGTCTATTTATGGTCAATAGCAAGTAATAAGTGAATAACAATGAATGAAACACAATAAATGGAATCTATAAATCAATGGAAAAATTATAGAGAATGTTTATGTTAGAGAGCAGAGAATGTTGTTGTTCTTGTATATTGAATATCATGTGTCTTACAAAGTGACAAGGGTCCCTTTTATATAAGAAGGAGAGTTCCAACATAGTACATGTGTAATTATTATGAAGAAATACAGCTGGTAAAACTATTTAATGTAAAGAGAAATGGATGGTAGTGTCACGACCCAAAATTCTTAAGGTCGTGATGGCGCTGGACGTCCATGTCAGGCAAGCCAACTCATTCATTAATTGAAAAAACTTTCTGGTTTTAAAACATTTATGAAAACATTTCTTTTTCCTAAATTACATATTAACCAAATAAAATTCTGTTAATTAAAAATAATGATTTAAAGATTACAATTAAGCAGTTATATCCCAATACATAACCCAGAACCCGGTGTCACAAGTACATGAGCAATTTCTAAGAATTCAACAATCATTACAAGCCTGTCCGAAATACAACTGGACAAGGTAATTTAAATGTAATAGATACAGTGCGAAGGAGACTCTGTCAGCTGCGGATTGCCTCCGGATGATGCAGCTCGCCTAAGTCTTCGAATCCTCCACATTGCTATGAAAGTACATGTGCAATAAAAATACACAGCAAGTGTAGCATGAGTACAAAACAACGTGTACTCAGTAAGTCGCCCGCCTAACCTCAGAGAGGTAGTGACGAAAGGTCAAACTAGACACTTACTAGGGTCCGACAATATAATATAAGACAGAATATGATGAAATACAGTAGACATGTAAGACAGTGAGCAGCGAGTACATGTCAAGTACAGAAATCCAGGTAACCACTGAGAATAAACAACAATGTACACTTTGCTTTTTCCCATACATGTCAAGCCAATACCAATCGAATAGTACCAAATAGTCATGCGCACACAAGGGTAAGACAACCGGCCGGAGTCATAAGATATTCATGCTCGTGCACTACCGAGGATCGAACGGCCCGTACCAAAAGTGTACCTCCTTAAAAAGTACTCACATCTATGCACTGTCGAGGATCGAACGGCCCGTACCAAAAGTGCATCTCTCAACTTCTCTATGCACTGCCGAGGATAAAACGACCCGTACCCATAGTGAATCTCTCAACCTCTCTATGCACTGCCGAGGATCGAACGGCCCGTACCAAAAGTGCATCTCTCAACCTCTCTATGCACTGCCGANAAGGTCAAACTAGACACTTACTAGGGTCCGACAATATAATATAAGACAGAATATGATGAAATACAGTAGACATGTAAGACAGTGAGCAGCGAGTACATGTCAAGTACAGAAATCCAGGTAACCACTGAGAATAAACAACAATGTACACTTTGCTTTTTCCCATACATGTCAAGCCAATACCAATCGAATAGTACCAAATAGTCATGCGCACACAAGGGTAAGACAACCGGCCGGAGTCATAAGATATTCATGCTCGTGCACTACCGAGGATCGAACGGCCCGTACCAAAAGTGTACCTCCTTAAAAAGTACTCACATCTATGCACTGTCGAGGATCGAACGGCCCGTACCAAAAGTGCATCTCTCAACCTCTCTATGCACTGCCGAGGATCGAACGACTCATACCAAAAGTGGATCTCTCAATATAATAATCATCTATGTGCACTGCCGAGGATCGAACGGCCCGTCCCATAAGTGAACCTCTCAATATAATAATCATAACTATGCAATGCCGAGGATCGAATGGCCCGTTTCAAAAGTGCATTCTAAACTCGCCGTGGCGTACAGCCCGCTCCCATGAGAGTAGGGGAAATAACACTCCGCTCGCGGAATGTAAATTGCGAAGCGGTCACATGCACATGCACAATCAACAATCCACCCCGAACACGTCGGGAACACAAATACTCAAGTAAATGACCGATTTCTCTTTTAAAAACCACAAATAGTATTTAAATCCCTTTTTCGAAATTCACTTGCCGAGTTTTATATAACGTTTAATAACACAGCCTTATTCGGAAATACAATTGCCGCGAAGGAAATAAATTCTATTTTTTTATGATTTAGAAAATAAACTGTAATCTTCCTTAGTCATTAAATTACAATTTCGATTATATTAGCAGTCTAACATCACATACAAGACCACAGGTACAACAGGTAGGGCATGCTAGTGGGTCCTAGGCTACTCGGACATGGCATAGTAGTAGCTATGCACAGACTCTCGTTACCTCGTGAGTACGTAGCCCCCGAAGACAATAGCACATACTTAATTAATTCACCTAGGGGGACAATTCCCCCTCACAAAGTTAGAAAGGAGACTTATCTCGCTCCGAAATTTCATACCCGGCTTCCAAGCCTCTATGTCGACTTCAATGGATGCGCAGCGCCCCCAAACTATCCAAATAATGATAAACCAATGAAAATATACTCAAATATTTGTTAAAAATTCAGATTATATAAACTCCCATCTCCGCTCAAGGAATTGACCAAAATTCCCTCGGGCCCACGTGCCCAGATTCCGAAATTTCTCGAAGATAAATTCTACCCATAACCTTACTAACTCAAATATACAATTTGTTACAACTTTCATGCTCAAATTCATGGTAAAAGTCCAAAATTTACACTTTCAAGGTTTTTCTTCAAAAACCACAATTCCCACATTTTCCCCTTATCAAATCATGCATATAATCTTGTATTTAGCCTTAGAAACAAGTAGAAACAACTTACCTCGGATCCCTGATGAAATCCCCCTTGAAAAGCTCTCGAAAACCGTCTCAACCAAATGAAAAATGAGAGAGAAATGGCACAAACCCGATTTTTAAAACATTCTGCCCAGGCATCTTTTCGCACATGCGGTCCTTCCTCTGCACTTGCGATTTCGCATGTGCGACCAAATCTCCCGCACCTGCGGTATTCCTCAACTTCAGCCCAAATCGCACCTACGCCCCATTGTCCGCACCTGCAACTTTGCAGGTGCAGAATATCCATCGCACCTGCGGTCCCCAGCCAAGCCAAGCCCACACTCGCACCTGCGGCGCCCACGCCACACCTGCGGTCAAAGCCTCGCAGGTGCGGTTGCACCAGATGACAGCAGCTTCAGCCCTTTTTCCAACTTCAACTTTGATCCATTAACCACCCGGAGTCCACCCGAGGCCTCCGGGACCCCGTCCAGTAACAACAACCTGTCCCAAAACATGACACGGACTTGTTCAAGCCCTCAAATCACATCAAACAACGCCGAAATCACGAATCACACTCAAATCCAATTCTTTAATAACTTAGAATTTCAAACTTCTACATCTGATGCCGAAACCTATCAAATCACATCCGATTGACCTCAAATTTTGCGCACAAGTCATGTTCAACATTACGGACCTGATCCAACTTCCGAAATCGCATTCCGAACTCGATATCAAAACTTTCACTTCCGGCCGGATTTCCCAAAAACCTTCAAATTTCTATCTTTAGCCAAATGACTCCACAATGACCTACCGACATCCAAATTCACTTTCGATCGCGCTCCCAATTCCAAAATCACCATACGGAGCTATTCCCATACTCGGAATCCCAAACGAACATCAACTTCACCTATGTGCACTTCAAGCCCAAATGCATGAAATCCTTCTAAAATGCTAACTTCCATAACATACGCCGAAACGCTTCCGGGTTATCCAAAACCCGATCCGGACATACACCCAAGTTAGAAATCATCATACGAACCTCCTGGAACCTTCAAATCCTGATTCGGAGATCATTTACTCAAAATTCCAATCTTAGTTGATTTCTCCAACTTAAGGCTTTAGAAATGAGAATTTTCTTTCCAAATCCAATTCTAAACTTCCTAGAATTCAATTCCGACCACGCCCACGGGTCATAATACCTGAAACGAAGCTTCTCACGACTTCAAATCGTTGAAGTACACGCTAGAGCTCAAAACGCCCGATCGGGTCGTTACAGGTACAACCATTTAATGCCACGGTACGGGCGTGTACTATCTTGTGTACTTTGTCAGCTTTAACCACGTGCCCCTTGTGGATTTCCCGCCTTTTCATGTTGAACCTTGATTCGTACTACCTCGACGTTGAGGACCCTTGATGCCGAGCTCGGGCTTTCGACCCTTCATTTTCATCGAAGTGGCCATGAAATCGGGCTCTCCGATTTTAGCCGTATACTGATAGTCCCCACATTTCTTAGAATGAAGAGATAAGAAATGATTTTGACCTTTATCCCCTTTGACGCTCCTACCATGACGTCAGCCTCTTCAGAGCATTAAATGATTGTGACACAAAAATCTGTGCAGAGGTCGATGTCAATCACAATCCTCGAGAAGCCCACGAACCGTCACAGGTTCGACTTTCCCTCTTCAAGCTTGCCCAAAGGGCCCTTATAAATACCAATGTTACTTGCCTCTTCACAATTTTTCATCTTCTTCTTCAAGCCTTCAAGTTTTAACAAAGTGTTCTCTCTTCTTATCTCCTACCTGGTCACGTTTTTCCCATCTTCTTACTTCAAAACTCGATTTCTATCATGGAAAATACTTCAAAAATGGTTCCTCAAAAGGAGGGGGATGCTTCTACATCACTCCCGCCTTAGGGAAAATCAAAGACCCCTCCTTCAATAGAGCAATGCATTCCAGGCCCTTTCGACACCATTTCTGATTTTACAATAGAAAAACCCCCTTCTACACCGGGCCGATGCGAGCCCATGTCCTGATACATAAGTGTATTATTAGATATCGAGAGGGTGAAACTCGACTTCCACTGGGGGGAGGCAGCCCTAGTAGAGATCCCAACGGCTGATGAAATAATAGTCACGCACAAGGCTGGCTTTCTCAGTGTCTACACATATCCCTTCACCTTGGGCCCCATCGATCCTTCTTCTCCGCCGGTTGACCCGGTGATTCTTGATTTTTTTCACCAATACCGAGTGACACTCGGTCAAATCTATCCTTTGTTCTGGAGGATTGTATATATGTTTCGCCATATTACCAATATGGTCGAGGGAATGATCTTCACCCTTGACCATTTGATCAGACTATATAGCCCTCGACTCTTCCGTGGGGGCCTTATTAAATTACATCGTCGATCCACCAAGGCGTTTCTCACCTACATTGACAAGGATAGAGGCAAGGGATGGATGAGATAGTTTGACAGATTCTGAACCTCGGACATCGTCCCTGTTGACAGAATGCAATTCTCGGAGGAGTGGAATATGAAATGTAAGTTCCTTTGAATCAAGCATGCTTTCGTTGTCCTTTTCTCTTTCGACTGATTTTCTTTTTATTGTGTAGCCACTGCTTGGTTCCCCGATGCGGTTCAAGACCTTCCGGGGTGGATCAAATGCTTAGACTCTGCTTTCCCATACAATGAACTTGTATGGCATGAGCTTGCCAAAACACGATGGTAGGGCAAGAATCATGGTACGTTCTTTTTGCTACTACTTTCATATTCTTTGTGAGAACTTTTGATGATGATGCTGTTTTGACATGATATATTTGTGTAGGCCCTTGTGAAGGCGTGTTGATGAGGTCGCCCCCACCTGGCGAGGAAGATGCCCCGAAGGCCACCAAAGATAGAAAGAGGCTCCGGCGGAATCCCTGAAATCAAAGAGGCCAAAGACTCGAAGTCCTAAGACCGATGCTAATGTCTTGTCTTCTACGACCGCTGATAACCTGCGGATCGAGGAGGAGAGCGACAACGCCCGCCCTTTGGTACAAACGGCAAAGCGAAGTTCTGAGGCTTCGAGGGCTGTTGAGGGGTCACCTGCCGAGCCTGAGGCGGCCGATGCGGGCCCTCCATATGTAATGGAGACCCTCTAGGAGCGTTTGGGCGCAGTCCCTGATACGCTCATCAGACATGGCACAGTCCGTGTTGAGGAGCTGGGGGGGCTTGCTACTGAAGCTTTCCGAGTTAGGGAAAAAGCCTCGATGGAGGCTGACATCATTGGTGGTCTTCATTCGGGCCCGTCATTCACTCCAGGGGAGATACGGGATGCTCAAATTAGGGGTGTCCCCAGTCCAGAGACCTCTCATGGATAGGATGACGCGTTTAGATACTACTTCGAGGGGGTGGACGAGGAGACCAATGTCGATGCCCCAGTTTCCCTCGAGCAAGCCGAGAGGCTCCAAAAGCAAGTGACTTTTGAAAATAATATACTTATTTTCTGATCTTCTATTTTCGTTTTCTGATTCCCCTTCTCTGTGCTGCAGGTCAAGAA
Source organism: Nicotiana paniculata (assembly GCA_005239505.1). NCBI lineage: Eukaryota > Viridiplantae > Streptophyta > Magnoliopsida > Solanales > Solanaceae > Nicotiana > Nicotiana paniculata. Next base: position 33,751 of record ML310065.1, read on the forward strand.
GCTATATGACTAGGCCTTCTCCAAGTTGCAATATGAGCTGGATCATCATGGAGAGGAGCTTGAGAATGTTATGGCGGGGTCGGTCGAGCTCGAGGCTTTGTGCACTCGAAGAGAGGAGGAACTGACCGGCCTTCGAGTGAGCTTGGAGAGAGCACTTCGGGAGAGGGCCGATTTCTCCGAGCAGGTATGTTAGTGCCCACATTCTCACCTTTTAGTCGTAAAACTTGGCGGTGATTAACTTGATTTCTGCTTCTCAGATTACGCTGAAGGATGCCCTGGTGGAGCGGCTTCGAGAGAAGGTTTCGGCCAAGGACGCCGAAGTCATGGAGTTGGCCCAGCTAAATGATACCGCGGCTGCGGAGAAGGAGATGCTTCGGAAGAAACTATCCTCGGCCCAAGATCTTCTCCGAGGTGCTCAGGACGAGGTTGCTGCATTATGTGCGGCCAAGGCCGAGGCCGGTGAATATGTCTCCTCGTACAAGAGGGATGCCGTTACTGCAAATGAACGGGCGAGGGAGATATATGAGAAGGCCAAGTTGAAGCTGACCCAGATAGTTGCCTACACTCGTGTACAAGCCAAGAGGCAGGCCATCGAGGAAGTGAGCACCAAAGGTGTCGATCTCTCTACCGAGATCGAAGAAACCAGAGCCCTGGAGGAGGAACTGGCAATCCCGGGCACATCGGACGAAGGCTCTGAAAGTGGCTCGGACAGCGGTGGAGGCATATAGTAGTTTTTCTTCCTTTTTTGGTCTTTCCTTCCTTTTGTACATAGGAACATTGGGGGGAGTTCTTTGTAAAAAATACTTGTGTAAATATATTTTTGGAAATGGAATATTTTTGTCATATTTTGCATTAAATTAGTTCTGTAACCCTTTCCCTACAATATGACTTTTATGCTTCGGTTCTTTGCTTCCCCGGGACCTGTAATTGCAATAGGAGGTCTCCTCGAGATCGTTCCCTCCTCGAGGTTAGGTAGGCCTATGATATTTGATTCCTTGAAGCCTCCACGAAGGTATCATTTATGTGATGTGACCATGAAGTGACCGAAGTGGCCCCACAGGTACACTTCCTTAAATGCTATGACGACTTCTCAGAAATATAATGACCTTTAAAGCAGTTGGTTCGCCAACTTTAATTCTATAAATATTCTTGCCTCTCCTTCAGTCTAACTCTTGCACATTTGTGAAAAACCTCAACTTTTCTTTCAACTTTCTAATTCCTTTTCCATTTTTGCGAAAACGGGTTTCACCCCTCCCTTTTTACCTCTGCTTTGAGTAACTATTGCTACCGCGCCCGAATATACTCACCAAGAAGAGGGAAATTCTTCCTCTGCCCCTATCCCGGCCGGTGGCACATCGCCGGCGTATGGTGAGCTGACCTCGTATTGCTTTGCTCTGAAAAAGGACTTTGCAATGGAGAAACCCACCGATGCGCCGGTCCATCGAGAGTATGCATCGAGGTTCGTTCGATCAATAGAAGAACACCACCTCGAGGCCGTGAGGAGAGACTGTGGCTGGGGAAAAAATGTGGTGCTGCAGATACCCTCTCGAGAAGAAAATCTTATGACCTTTGTAGAGGGATTCCTGACTGTATACACGTATCCGTTTACATTAAGCCCCCTCGATCGACTTGTGCTTGAGTTCTGTAAAAGGTACCGAGTTACTTTGGTGCAGATTCATCCGTCCTTTTGGCGGATAGTGCTGATGATGAGGTACTTCACCAAAAATATTAAGCTTGAATTTACCCTCAACCACCTCATTAGGTTTATCGGCCCTAGCATTGTCGAGGCCTGATTGCATTGAGACGTCAGTCCACGAGGCCTTTTATTTCCAGCGATGATGAGGACCGAAACGGTGGATGGATGAGTTGGTTTGTTCGGGTGAGGACCGTCGACATCATTTCAGCGGAGTTCCTGCCTTTTCCTGAAAAATGGAACTTCAAACATAAGCACCGTGTCGTGCCATAGTGTCTTTTGCTCTTATCAATCTTGTAGAGTTTTTCTTTTTCTCTTTTTCAGCGGTCCCGTGGATGCCCGGGAAGGTACCCGATCTTGCGGACTGGACTCGAAAGTTGGCGGCTTCCTCGAGATATGATGAGCACAAATGGCGTGATTTCTCAAGGGGAAGATGGGAAGCAAAACACCATGGTATGAGTTGTGTGGTATCTCTTTTGATGAATGTTACCTTTTATGTGTACTAAATCTGATGCCATAGGTGTTGGTGGGTTCTCCGAAACGAGACCCTTTGGGGAGAGGGACAGCCTGAGGGGGGAAAATAATCGAAAAAGATCCTCTATAAACAAGGACATCCTTGATGAGGCGGGGCCTTCTCGGAGGCATAAAGGAGATGTCGTTAATGACGTCGGCTTTCATGGCGATGATGATTCTTTGTATACGGCCCGGGCCGGGGGCCCTTTCGAGGTTGCTGGTTCTGCCAGGCCTGGGACTTCTAATTTCGAAGGAGGGTTTCCCTTCGAAGGAGGGTTTCCCCGATAGAGAGAAAGAAAGAGTCCTCCACCATCGTCTGCTTCTGTCCTCGAAGGCACTTCGATGGATGCTCGGTACCAAGGGCCACCCGGGCCATTTGAAGTTTCGAGTGAGCGTATCCCTATTGAGAGCGATTCAGCTGGGGTCGACGGGGTCAAGCCGGTAGATGTATGTTCAACTTTTACGGAGGCCCAGCGGCTTTGTTTCGAGGTGAGTTCTGATTAGCCTTGCTGGATTTTTAGCTATGAACCTTCATTCTTTGAACTAAAGTTTTTTTTTCTTTTGCAGGTCTTTGACAAACTCAAGGCCGAACTGCTTCGCTGTGAGGCCCAATTGCGGGAAGATTCAGGTAAGAAAGATCTCTCAAACTCCTTTGCAATGAGAATACAAGAGAGTTGATACATCTGTGGGTGGAGATGCATCGGAGCTGGATTTGTGAAGTCAAACTCGAGCGTTAGGTAATCCTTACGCCGAAGGGGTATGTGACTCCTTTCTCATTTTTGGGAATTAACGCTTTCGTGCGTCAGTTGCAGGAAAAAACAGAAGCGTTGGAATGCCTTTAGGGCGAGGTCGGGCAAGTTAGGTCCGAATCCCAAGCGTTGAAGCGCAGTTAGGCGTGCATGTTGCGGCCCAAAGAAATGCTTTGGACAAGGCTGCTGCCCTCGAGATACAACTTCGCAATGCCCGGGAAGATAGCTCAATTCAATCGAGCAGGATTTCCAAGCTAGAAGTTGATCTTCTAAATACGAAGGAAGAGGTTATGGATGCTCGGGCCGAAGCTGAGGTAGCTCGATCGAAGGCTGATAAGAAGGTGGTCGTTTACTTAAAAGACGTTGTCGATGCACGGGCTGAGCTGAGAGGAGCTTTCAACAGAGAGAGGAGGAGCAATGAGTACGAGCGATGAAAGTCCCAGAGGGAGACCCTCGAGGAGATACATGCTAGGGGATTTTACCTCTAGGAAGAGATAAAGCAGGTCGAGGCAGATGAGGTCGATGCCAAGTTTTTCCTTTATTCTTGAGCTGATGCCGATACTTGAAGTCCGCCGTGGGAGCTGGTCCAAGGGGCCTTTGAGGGAGCTGGTCCCGAGAGTAGAATAGATTTTCTGCCTTGTTGTTTGCATAAAACTCATGTGGGAGCGTTGTAAATATGTATTTGTAATATACACACACACACATATATATATATATGAAATATTCTTTGATTTGATTTTCCTCTTGGTAGTTAGCCGGGTGAATTTGGGCTTTGAGATGAAACCCTTGGGGTTATAAATTGTCCTTGAAGATCTTTTAAGCTGGCGACTCGGTCTCTTATGCTTTAGGTCGATACGACCTTCGTTGTAGTTGGCGACATGGGCCCTTACGCTATTTTGGCCCTGAGGCGCTTCATGTCGGTATGACTTGTAGCTGGCGACTCGTGCTCTTACGCGTAAGGTCGATACAACTTTTAATGTAGCGGGTGACTCGGGCTCTTACGCTTTAGTTTGGTACAACCTTTAGTATAGCGGGCGACTTGGTCTCTTATGCATTTTTGGCCCTGAGGCGCTTTAGTTAACTGTATCGGGCTTAGTCTTCGAGTCGGGTTTCAACTCGAGCTTAACAGCCGTCGAGTTTTCAAATTGTCCCGGAGGCGCTTTGTGTCGGTAAGACTTGTAGCTGGCGACTCGGGATCTTACGCGTAAGGTCGATATGACTAGCTGGCAACATGGGCTCTTACGCTTGAGGTTGGTACAACCTTTAATGTAGCGGGAGACTTGGTCTCTTACTCTTTAGGTTGGTACAACCTTTAACCGATTCTTTTTGAAGTTTTTTGAAGTAAATGGAGGCCTGTGATTTTATGGCAACGTTTGGACGTCTTCGAGTTGTGTTAGTTTGGTCGAAGCCTTATGACGGTGGTCATTGTGTTTGGCCATAGCCTTTTAATCCCCGAATAAGATAGCCATGGCGTCTATATCGAGGGTATGCCTTTTCGGTCGTACAAGTTCGATATATAGCCTTGACTTTGATATGGGGTTTATGCCTGTTTTAAGGTCCTACAAATTTTTACATGCCTTGCTTGAGGTCTTACAGTTTTGATGTTGCTTCATGGAGGTCTTATGAGTTCGAAGTTTCCGGCCCGGGGGTCTTACGGCTTCGAGTTAGATAGCTTGATGAGCCGACAGTCGGGGCAGTCTCCGAGTCGGAGTTGAGGTTGCGTCGAGGAGGGCTTATGTTGTTGATATTGCCTCATGGAGGGCTTATCATTTAGAAGTTTCCTGCCCTGAGTTCTTACGGCTTTTAGTTTTGGCGATCCGGTGGAGTGACTGTCGAGGACAACTCCTCTGTGCTTGCTGTTTTTGGTCCTGGGGCTGTCTCTTGTAAAAATGGCAAACTTCTTTGACGTGTGAAATGTTTTGATGATAGAAGGTACTTCTATGATTACTTGGTACAAGTATACAAGTTTTTTCCATCGAGGGTTCGATTATTCTATACGGACACAGTTCATTCGACTGTTTGATCCGATATATCACTTTTCCTGTCGAAACCCTCTTTGGCATATTTCAGTGATCTCATGGGGGGATGCCCCTCAGTATTCGAGGTTGATCGAAGTGAATCCTTGAATACTTGGCGAGTTCTCCTTGGGTAGCATATGGATGTTGCCTCATTAAAAACCTCGCCGGTAAAACTCTTTTGGGATAAAATACGATGGGGGGGGAGAGTGCAACACATGCTTTCAAACCTAAGGCCTTCGATCCGGGAGGTGCTTTGACTTCTTTCAATCAAACGCCTGCACGCAGGTTAGCGTATAGTGTGAAAGAAAAAGAGATAGGGTTGTACCTTGGCTGTGATGGTGCTCGAGCCTTGATCCTCTTTGGTTATCAGTTTTGAGGACGCGGAAAGGTCCTCCGTTTGTTCCTACGAGGATATAGTTTGTGATTGTCACTCGGTTGTTTGATTGTTTTTTGGCTCTTTTGATGTAGAAGGTGTCGGTGCCACATCGTGCACTACGAACATTTCTCTTGCTACGTGCTGCTCTCAGTATACTATTTTTACTCCATCCTTCGTAGGAAAATTCATCATTTGGTGAAGGGTTGACGGCATCGCCCTCATATTGTGGATCCATGGCCTTCCAAGCAATGCGTTGTACCTCATGTCACCTTCGATGACATGAAAATTGGTATCCTAAATAGTGTCGGCTACATCAACCGGGAGAATGATTTCTCCTTTCGTTTTTTCGCTTGCCAGGTTGAACCCATTGAGGACTCAAGGGGCGGGTATGATCTGGTTGAGCAACCCGAGTTGATCTATTACCCTGGGCCGAATTATGTTGGCCGAGCTACCTGGATCCATGAACACACGTTTAATTTGAAATTTATTGAAAAGAAAATAAATTACCAGTGCGTCATTGTGAGGTTGAGACAAGGTCTCGATGTCCTCTTCGCTGAATGAAAGAGCTTCTTCAGGTATGTAGCTCCGAGCTCACTTATCCCTGGTGATAGATACTTTCTTTTGCTTAAAAACGGGTCGCTGAGGGACGTCGACCCCACCAATAAACATGTGGATCGCGTGTCGTGGTTCTTCTGTTTCATTTTTCTTGTTTGCCTCTCTTTCCCGAAAATGATTTTTAGCTTGGCGCTGAGGAATTCTCGAATGTACCCTTTGATGATCATTCGGGCCACCTCTTCTCGAAGCTTTCTACAATCTTCGATCCTATGACCGTGGGTATCGTGAAATTCGCATATCAAGTTGGGGTTCCTTTGCGAAGGATCTGATAACACGGGTCTCGACCACCTGGCGTCCTTGATTTTGCTAATGGCCGATACGATGTCTGAAACATCAATGTTGAAGTTGTATTCAGATAGTCGGGGTGCCTCTATCGGCCCTGCATGCCTCTCGAACCCCACTTTGCTCACGAGTCCCCGAGGATTCTGTCCTCGGTCTATCCTTGGGTCACTTCGAGGCATGTTCCGTCTCGGGATGTTTCTCCGATTTTCTACATACGGTTGATATCTTTCTTTGTTTGGCCTTGGCTTTCTTTCTGGAAGCCTTGATTCCTTTGCTAAGATTCTGCTAGGATATACCGAGCCCGAGGGGGCTTCCAATTGGTCGTCCTCGACCCTGATCTTCGACTGGTACCTGTTGTGCACATCTGCCCAGACTATGGTGGGGTACTCGATAAAATTTTGCTTCAGCTGCATCAAAGCTATCGAGCTTCGTTCATTCAAGCCCTGAGTGAAAACTTGTACCGCCCAATCGTCGAAGACCGGTGGTAATTCCATTCGTTCCAATTGAAAATGGGACATGAATTCCCTTAACATCTCATTCTCCCTTTGCTTGATTTTGAAAACATAAGATTTTCTCGTAGCAATTTTGATGGCACCAGCATGTGCTTTCACAAAGGAGTCTGCCATCATGGCAAATGAATCTATCGAGTTCGGGGGCGGTTTATGGTACTACATCATGTCCCCTTTGGATAGTGTTTCTCCAAATTTTTTCAATAGAACATAATCGATCTCTTCGTCTCTCAGGTCGTTCCTTTTTACGGCACAAGTGTAGGCAGTGATGTGCTCATTGGGGTCCGAAATTCCACTGTACTTCGGAGATCGGGCATTCTGAGTTTCTTCGAATAGGCATCGGAGCTGCACTTGACGGAAATGGATTCTGCACGAATTTCTTTGAATCTACACCCTTTAGGATCGGGGGTGCTCCTGGGATCTGATCGACCCTCGAGTTGTAGGTCTCCATTTTTTTGTCGTTAGCCTCTATCTTCTTTTCGCCTGATTCAATCCTTTTTGCGTGGTCTTCGAGTATTTTCATGATGGCAGGGTCAGCTGCTGACCCATTATTGCTCGATCTTTCCAGTATCTGTTCAATTCGAGGAGCCGTTTCTGGTGGTCCCGATCTCGGGGTTTTCTGATGGCTTTGTAGTTGATCAATAGCCACCTGTTGTACCTGCAACATTTCAAAAATAACATGAAGGCTAACTTCCCTTTCCCCTTGGGCAGGGGTTCCCTGTGTTTCACGCTGGTCTACTTCACGAACGCTTCCATTTGTATGTGAGCTCACATCGACATGTTGGGCGTTGCGCGAGCCTTCATCGACAGAAATTTGCACTGGTGCCCCTTCAGGGTTCTGCGGTGGCACAACGGCACCCAAAGCACCCGCGTCATTTTTTCTGTGGTCCTCAGGACCGTTATTTTCATGTGCGTTTATTGAGTTAGACATTTTCTGACCTTAAAGTGAAGATTCTTGGGAAAGAAAAAATGTGAAAAATAACTTGTGTTTTTAGAAAACCAGCATTAAAACAATTACTATTATTTTTAGCCCCACGGTGGACGCCAAACGTTTTACCGTGAAAGTGGTAATTACAATTATATTTGATTATGTGATTCTAAAAATATGTGACCTATTTTAATACCAATTATTTAGGTAGTAGATGATGAGTATTACGTGAGAAAAACGAATAGGAGTGAAAAGGACTAGATTACGCAAACCGGATATCGAAGGGGCCGGTCTCGGAGGTATCCGGGCAAGCTTCGAGGTCGAGCTTGGGAAGCTTTATTAGGTCAAGAACAATGAATGAAACACAATAACTGAAGAACAATTGTAGAGAATGTTTAAGTTAGAGAGCAGAGAATGTTGTTGTTCTTGTATATTTAATATCATGTGTCTTACAAAGTGACAAGGGTCCCTTTTATATAAGAAGGAGAGTCTGAACATAGTACATGCGTAATTATTACAAAGAAATACAGTTGGTACAACTATTTAATGTAAAGAGAAATGGCTAGTACAACCATTTAATTTTACGGTACATGCGTGTGCTATCTTGTGTACTTTGTCAGCTTTAACCACGTGCCCCTTGCGTATTTCTCGCCTTTTTATGTCGACCCTTGATTCGTACTGCCTCGAGGTCGAGGAAGCTCGATGTGTCCCTCGATGCCGAGCTCGGGCCTTTGACCCTTCATTTTCATCGAAGTGGCCATGAAATCGGGCTCTCCGATTTTAGCCGTATACAAGAAGTGACATTGCATGCCTAATAAAGTCATCAACCCCTTCTACAAAATCCTCCCGCAATCCCCGCCGATTAAGATAATTCCTATTGTACATCCAAGTACGATGTTCCATCTATACAAATAAAACAAGAACAAATTAATTTATTCTACAATATAAATTAATTAAATCTTTTTTAGTTAATTCAAGATAATTATTTTTTCCTAATTACACCAAAAATTAAATTATATTAATTATAAAGTAAAAGTTCAACTTATATCTTACGAGTTTAAACATAAACTAAAAGTTCAATTTATATTCTAAAAATTTAACTCATACCCAAAAAGTTCAATTTATATCCTACAAGTTCAATTCATATATTAAAAGTTCAATTCACAAGAACAAAACCTAAAAACTAAAACTTCAATTCATATCCTACGAGTTTAAACATAAAGTAAAAGTTCAATTTATATCTTACGAGTTTAAACATAAATTAAAAGTTCAATTTATATCCTAAAAATTCAATTCATACCTAAAAGGTTCAATTTATATCCTGCAAGTTCAATTCATATCTTAAAAGTTCAATTCACAAGAACAAAACCTAAAAACTAAAAGTTCAATTCATATCCTACGAGTTTAAACATAAACTACAAGTTCAATTTATATTGTACGAGTTTAAACATAAGAGGATTATATCCTAAAAATTCAACCCATACCCTAAAAGTTCGATTCATAAGAACAAATCCTAAACACTAGATTCTAACTAAACTATTCAAGACAATATAAAGTTAATAATTCCATTCTAATTAAACTATTCAAGACAATACAAACTCAAACATTCAATTTATAACATATGTAATCAATTCAATTAAAACAAGAACTAAACCCTAGATTACTATAAAATACAATGTTAAATAATCAATTGAAACACTAATCAATTGAAACTAATTCATAGCTAATAAACAAAACATTAGATTTATACACAAAAGATATAAGTTGTAATTCAAACCTAGAATTTTTAGAAGGTGGAGAAGGAGAGACGTGGCAATGGCAGTGGCAGCAGTAGCGGCGATGGTGCAGTGGTAGCTGGGCGGCGGCGACGCGGGGTGGGGAATGGGATTTGTGTGAAGGAAATAGAGAGGGAGAGGGAAAGTATTGAGTGGGATTTTAAGGAATTTTGAGAAGAGAGATATGAAAAAATGGGGGGAATCCCGTATATTTCAGGTCTATTTTCAGACTTACCGACCAACGTTGGTCGGTATTTTGGTCGGTACATTAAATGTTGACCGTTTGACCAAATACCGACTAACGTCGGTCGGTTACTGTTTTAAAAAAAAATAAAAAATTATTATAAACTATAAAAAAATTATTATTAACTATAAACATTCATTTTATTTAACTATAAAATTATTATAAATAATTATAAACTATAAGCATAATCTTTACACAAAATTATATTAACTAGGTAATTACTTTTAATAGACTATAATAACATCTATCTAAGTAAATTTTCTAAGTTATATTTAAGTATATGAGTAATTTCACACAAACACACATACACTATATTGTAATTGATGATAAATTTTATACATTACTACGTACGAATAATTTATCAATTGATAAACCAATATAATATTATTCTATTTTAAGTCGAGACGTTTTTATATTAATCGATATAGGTTAAAATGTTTTGTTTTTAATATTCATCGATGCATCTAAATAAGTTATAAGTCGATGAATCAATTTACAAATAGATATATTTGATGATAAGTTATATATACTAATTGGGATTTTCACAAGTGATCTATCCCTAAAAGAACTCGACCTTGTGTTCCTAGCACTTCGTGTTCTTATATCTATACGGCTATATCTATACACACATACACACACACACACACACACACACACACACACACTTCATTGTAATACTTTAACTAGATATATAGCTTGTTATAATATATGTTAGTGTGTGTATATATATAACACACACACTTTGTTGTGCTACTTTAACTACATATTCATCGACTTATAACTTAGATACATCGTTGAATATTAAAAACAAAACGTTTGACCTATATCAATATCTATCTATCTCTCTCTCTCTCTCTCTCTCTCTCTCTCTATATATATATATATATATATATATATAACACGCTTCGTTGTACTAATTTAACTACATATATAGCATGTTATAGTATATTAGTGTTTTCATTATTTGTATTACAAAAGTGTTAGCAGCTTACATTTATATTATTTAGATAGTAAATATAAAAGTCATTCATAATTTTGACCAATGTTGACCTAATAACCGACCAACTTTGGTCGATTATTTTCCAGAAATTCAAATATACCGACCAACGTTGGTCGGTAAATGCTTCCCCTGAATTAAGCGACCAACGTTGGTCGGTAATTTTAAATAAAATTTCTTTAAATTTTATAAAATAATTTAAACAATAATATAACTTTTAAAATTTTAAAAATTGGGTCCACATTACCGACCAAAGTTGATCGGTAATGTGAAAGTTTCTTTGACTAAGCAAGTCTGACCAGCTTGGTCAACTTGTTGACTAACTTACCGACCAACTTGATCAGTATTTTTTTAAAAATAAATATAAAATATTTTTCTTCCAGTTTCCGTCCAAGCTGGACGGTTTTTGGTCATTCTTTTTTACCGACCAACGTTGGTCGGAAAATTTTGGTCAGTTTTTTGCGTATTTCTAGTAGTGAAACTAGATGAGAAACACTGTAGATCCTATAGAAGAAGTTCTCTCTGCTTCTCATGATAAAGGGAAGAAAAATCAGAAATCGCATAAAGGAAGGGAAGGAAAACACGGTACCGAGCCCCTTGTTTCTAACCTTCTACCCAAACAATTAGATTTTGAAGCGGAGGGAAGTCATGTAGTAGGGCGGAGGTGAAATTCGTGGGCTTTGATTCTTTGGTTCATGAGGAGCATCTCCCTGTTAGGAGGGAAAGTCACAGGGCCAATCATGTTGACATTCAAGTGCCTTTTGAGAATGAGAGGTTTATCAGCCACCGTACCAGCTTTTTCTTTGTATATACTTGTATGTTCAGCCTTGAGTTCAAACCTCCAATAAACATTATAATTTTTGAATTTTGGTGGCACTTCAATATTTGTTTTTCCCAAGTTGGTTCAAATGTCTGGAGGCTAATATCATATCTCTGTTTCTTTCCAAACTTGGCTGAGGTCAATCTCCTCTACCTTTACGCCTCAAGCCCATTCATGGGCAATATTGTTATTATTGTCAATCATTATTTGTTAGCACTTGTGAACACGAAAGAGGACTAAAATAGAGGTTGGTATGACTAATTTGTGACCATCCCGACCCAAGAATTAGTTTCTCTTGAGGACCATCCCTTTCCAAAAACGTGAAACAACAAGCGTAAGCATATCACTTTTATTTTAGGCCAGTATTTTTGCTTACTTTTGACTCATGGTTTTTATATTGCAGCATTTTGGAAGAGCTCAGTGTTATGTCGAGGAAGAGGCAAATCCGAAACTAAAGAAGATAAAGAACACCGAATTTTAACGTGAAAACCCCTTCAAATCGAAGGTAAAAACCACGGGATCACAAAGATCCAAAAAATTCCACTATAATAATAATAAGAGGGTTATAAAATTTCTCCAAATTGACTACATAATAAGTGCCAAACATGGATCAACAATAGCAACAAGAGCAACGACAAATCAATTGAAAAAGAGGAGAAGTCACAAAACTGGAGCTGCTGCTCGAGGCACGAAATCAGATGCTACAAGCCTCCAAATCCGATCTCCACCGTTCAAATCAAGGACCAAGATGTTACAAACACTCAGTCAAAAATTTCAGCCCGATCCAACGGTTAACGAATTGGAAAACATGATTTGAAATTGGCTGATCGGAATAAAAATCTGTAGCAAAAACGAATACTTTTCTTCTCTCTTCTCTCTTGACGAAAGCTCTCTCAAAAATCAGTCTTATGTGTTTAAGACTTTCAAAGACTTGTACCAATGCGCATAGAAAATTCTCCAAGTTTTTCCTATTTATAGATAATGAGTGGTGCTTTTTCTTAAAGTCAAAACCAACTCTAAATATGAATAAATACCGAATCTAATTCCGAATAGGAATTGAAACCAAAGAGAATAGTATTAGGCCGTTAGGCCTTTGGCTGGACAACATAGGAATGTACCCAACAAACTCCCCCTCCATCCAAGGGGCAAAACGTGTCTTCAAGTAGAGGAACTATTGACAGGCTTTATGTCTGCCAATTTTCTCCAAAACACATGCTTATCTGCAAGCTTAACTACGAAGTACTCAGGCTGATCCATATAAATTTTCTCATCTAACTCACCATGAAGAAAAACAGTCTTGACCTCCATCTTCTCAACCTCTAAATCTAGACTCGCAGCTAAGCCTAGAACTACACGAATAGAGACATCTTCACAACAGGAAAGAAAATTTCATCAAAGTAATCTCTCTTCTTCTGGCCAAAACTTTTAACAACTAACCTCGCCTTGTATCTAGGCGCAGAGGTATGGTTATCTTGTTTTATTCTGAATATCCATTTGTTAGATAAAGCTCTCTTACCTTTTGGCAATTTCACTAACTCATATGTGACATTCTCATGGAGTGACTTCATCTCATCTTCCATGGCTTCGATCCAATGATCTTTGTGAGTATCTTGCATGACTTCATCATAATTCTCATGTTCTCCCATGTCAGTCAAAAGCACATACTCATCAGGAGGATAGCACATGGATTTTTGTTTCTCCCTTGTAAATCTTCTAAGCGAGGTTTCAGGAGCATTAGAAGTAGTTATCTGAGCAGGAATTGGTTGTTGATCAACCACAACTTCATCAACTGGAGCATCCATAACATCTCCACCATGATGATTATTTTGATCTTGATTAATATCTCCATCATTGTCTTGGGTTTCTTCATGTGCAATAGGTGCCTTAGCAATAGAAATTGGATCAATATCAACTAAACTCGCATTACTCTGAGAATCTATATTCTCAGCTTTGTCAATATCTTCAATAGTCCGGTATTCAAAGAATATTGCATCACGACTTCTAATATATTTATTGTCAACTGGATCGTAAAAACGATATCCAAACTCATCTTGACCATAACCAATAAAGATGCATTGCTTAGTTTTGACATCCAGTTTCGATCTCTCATCTTTAGGAACATGCACACAAGCTTTACACCCAAAAACTTTCAGGTGATCATAAGAAACATCTTTGGCAAACCAAACTCTGTCTGGGACATCACCACCCAAAGCAACAGCATGAGACAAATTGATAACATAGGCAACAGTGTTAAGTGCTTCTGCCCAAAATGTCTTCGGAAGTTTAGCTTCTGAAAGCAAGCATCTAATTCTCTCAACTAGAGTTCTATTCATCCTCTCTGCCAAACCATTCAATTGAGGCGTATTGGGCGGAATTTCCTGATGACGAATTCCTTGTTCCTTGCAATAGTTATCAAAGGGACCACAATATTCACCATCATTGTTAGTGCGAATACATTTTAATTTCTTCTCCGTCTGTCTCTCAGCTAAGGCCTAAAATTCCTTAAACACACCAAGTGCTTGATCTTTAGATTTCAAAGGATACACCCAGAGCTTACGAGAATGATCATCAATGAACGCCACAAAGTAAAGTGCACCACCTTTTGATACTTTAAAAGGACCACACAAACTAGAGTGTACTAGCTCCAATAAATCGGGCTTTCTTGAGGAAGGATGGCTATTAAAGGAAACACCTTTTCAGCTTTGCATGTTTCACTCCAGAAAGCAAACTTTTCTTAGACAAACATGTAATCCCCCTCTCACTCATATGACTCAATCTTCTGTGCCAAAATTATGATAGAGTGTCACTTTCCACTAGATTTATGGAGTCATTAAGAATAGATCCATGTGTCACATATAAATGACCAGACTTGACTCCTCGAGCCACTACTAACGAGCCCTTGGTGAGCTTCCATTGGCCATTAAAGAGGGCATTGTGGTAACCTTCATCGTCTAATCTTCCTGCGAAGATCAAATTGAAAGGAAAATCTGGATCATGCTTGACATCTTGAAGAACTAACGTTGAACCATTATTAGTTTACAAACAAACTGTACCAACACCAAACACTTTAACTTCACTGGCATTGCCCATCTTTAACACTCCAGAATCAACAGGAGTATAAGATGAGAAAAAATCTTTTCTTGGTGTGACATGTGAGTAGATCCCGAATCTAGTATCCATCTCGTCTCATGGGATACCAAATTGATGACATTTTCATCATAAGCAAAAAGAAGGTCATCTCGAACAATAGAAGCAACATTATTCTTGTTATTTTCAACTTTCTTTCCTTCTCTAATGTCTTGCAACCACTTGTGGCAAAACCTTTTGATGTGTCCTTTCCTTCCATAATGGTTGCATGTAACATTATGGTATTTGGACCTTGATTTACTTCTACTTTTACCTCTATTCCTCGAGCCTCTTGTTCTATCTCTCCCCCGGTCTTCTGTAACCAAGATATCTATTTGTGAGGACGAACCCTGAGATTTTATTCTTACTTCCTCATTAAACACACCACTCTTGGCATATTCCATGGTCACCTTACCTCCAGGAGCTAAATTTGTCAAAGAAACACAAAGAGTTTCCCAAGAGTGTGGCAGAGTATTAAGAAGCCAAAGTCCTTGTATCTCATCATCAAAATTAACTCCCATTCCAGACAGCTGATCAAGGACGCCCTAAAAATCATTTATGTGATCAAGGATAGGGCTGCCTTCCTTGTATTTAAAGGTCATCAATTGCTTTAGCAGGAACAACTTGTTGTTCCCAGTTTTTGAAGTATAAAGAGTCTCTAGATTTTCCCACAATGATCTCGCATGTATCTTATTCACAATATGATTGAGAACATTATCTTCAACCCATTTTCGTATATATCCACATACTTGTTGGTGCTCGAAATCCCAGTCTTCATCACATATACTCTCGGGTTTTGAGCTGCAAAAACGGGTAGATGCATCTTCTTCACGAACAACAAATCTTTCATCTTGCTTCTCCAAACATTATAATTTCTTCCATTTAAACATATCATCTTTCTCATATTCGCCTCCATTTCATAACAAATTGGATAATAACCAAGGTAAAGAAACTAAAGAAGATAAAGAACACCGAATTTTAACGTGAAAACCCCTTCAAATTGAAGGTAAAAACCACGGAATCACAAAGATCCAAAAAACTCCACTATAATAATAAGAGGCTACAAAAGTTCTCCAAATTGACTACACAACAAGTTCCAAACACGGAGCAACGACAAATCAATTGAAAAAGAGGAGAAGTCACAAAACTGGAGCTACTGTTCGAGGCACGAAATCATATGCTACGAGCCTCCAAATCCGATCTCCACCGTTCAAATCAAGTACAAAGATGTTACGAACACTCAGTCAAAACTACAGTATTGTTAAGGGTTGTCCGTATTTTCTAACCATGTTTGGTTTTCCTATTTTTTGAAGGAAAGCACAACATATTTACCATAATTGTATTTTCCTTTTTGTAGAAGGAAATAATAATTCCTCCATGTTTGGCTAGTCCTTTTTCTTGTAGGAAAAGTTTTGGACCTCTATAAATTAAGGATCCTTCATTCTCATTCAGTAGCATCCACGATGTAGCCATATGGGGATTGAGAGTCTTGTTTAAGGGGAGAACTTTATGGGACAAGTGTTAGTGTGTCACTTGTGTTTGCCTCTTCGTGAGGTTGTTCTCTCAATATTTTGTAGCCTCTTTCATTATAGTGGATTGCTGATCTCTGCTTTGGACGTAGGTCAATTGACCAAACTACGTTAAATATTTGTGTCTCTTTTGGTAGATTTCTCTTTTACTCTCTGATTTATTGTCGTTCAAGGTTTGCTTTACTAGCTTCCGCATGACACCTGCCTTTTTCGGTCCTAACAAGTGGTATCAGAGCGAGGTTCAAGACAGGTTCATCTTGGTAGGTTTAGTTCTAGCCGCAACCTATTTGACGATAATCAAGATTTTTGTCTGAGAAGTTTGACCAGAGTGCTACTCTCGTTGAGACAAACTTTGTGGTGGAGATTTGGAGATGTGACATGTTGAAGACTATGTGAAGAAGGTGGATTAGATTTGTTTTGTCAGAAAATTTAGGCCAAGGGGGAGAATTGTTAAGGGTTGTCCGGATTTTCTAACCATGTTTGATTTTCCTATTTTTTGAAGGAAAGGACAACATATTTACCATAATTGGATTTTTCTTTTTGTAGAAGGAAATTATAATTCCTCCATGTTTGGCTAGTCTTTTTTCTTGCAGGGAAATGTTTGGACCTCTATAAATTAAGGATCCTTCCTTCTCATTCAGTAGCATCCACGATGTAGCCATATGGGGATTGAGAGTCGTGTTTAGGGGGAGAACTTTATGGGACAAGTGTTAATGTGTCACTTGTGTTTGCCTCTTCGTGAAGTTGTTCTCTCGATATTTTGTATCCTCTTTCATTATAATGGATTGCTCATCTCCGTTCTGGACGTAGGTCAATTGACCGAACCACATTAAACGTTTGTGTCTCTTTTGATAAATTTCTCTTTTACTCTCTGATTTATTGTCGTTCAAGGTTATCTTTACTAGCTTCCGTACGACACCCATTTTTTTCGGTCCTAACACTCAGAAAAGTTCCCAACATCAAGGAATGGGTAGAGAATCCTCCCCGATATTCTAGAGGTCCTAAAATTACATCTGAAAGGTCTTTAGATGAAGAGTTAAGAACCACAGTAAGCTTTTGCGTTGATAGTCCCTTTAACTTAATGTTTCACGTCTTTATGTCTCTTATCCTTTTTGTAGGAATTGCTCCGAGAAATATCCCTCCCCAAGTGTTACTAAACCTTCTCACATCCATCGATTCTGCCCAAGACAAGATCCAATAGTTATCCACCACGAAGAGAAAGGAGAGTTCATCAAAACCTTCTTCGTTGAGCAATTTTGCGGATTTTCAAGGAAGAGAACAGGGTCTAGCTTAAGGATAGGATTTGTGGGTGCTTGGAGAAGTTTTGAGTTAGCCCTCAGACTGCATATCCTCAAGATAACGAGCCTACATTGATTGAGGATGAGGAAAGTGAGTCCCCCACTATGGAGTTGACAAGAGGTGATGCTTCAACTTTGGCCCGGGACAAAGGTATTGTGGGGTTGATCATGTCAGATCATTTGCCCCTGATATTTCTAAGTCCAACTTCTCATTTCTACCAAAGATTCTAATTTTGCGTTCCCCTAAGATGGCCCCTAGACAAGTGCTGGTAAGCATCAAATTGTGATTGCGGTGCCAGAAAGAGTGAACCTTCTGGATTATACCAGGGAGGATGTTATATGATTGAAGGAGCTGTTCGGCCCTCTGACGAGTCAATCCAACATCGATCTGTGAGTGATGTATTTTAGTGCACCCTTCAGGTATGTCTAGATTTTCACCCTCCTCCTCTTCTGCTATAACTTTTGCATGGTTTTGTAAATGACGTTGCGTTGCATTTTTGCTACAGGCCAATTTGTTGTTGGCCCAGATTAGGAGGAGGTTCTTACTCTATGAGGAAACAGTGCAGAACTGAAGGAAAATATTAGGGCTTGGGAGTTTTAAGTTCAAAAGATTCATGTAGAATTAAGCAACGTAAATAAATAGATGGAGAAGTAAAATGCTACACACATAAAGAGGGTAGAACACCCCTTGAGGCATTGGTTGCTTAGAAGAAGGCGTATTTGAGCCAGTTTGCTGATAAACATGCAAAGCTTATGATGACCTTTCCTGGGCCAAAGTGCTAGGGAGATACCTCGAGAAGGCTCTTATATCTTTGAAGGATTCTATAGAATATTTCAAGGCTAGTGAGGATAGATTGCGGGGCTATAAAGACTAGGTGATTCGGGACCTTGACAGATTAAGGGTGCAGTTCAAACTTGCTCAGAACGTTCTCTTCCTGAAATCCAAGTCATCAACATTGAAGGGTGAAAGATTTGATGCGGAAGACAAAGAACAATATTTGAGGAAAATCTCTTGCTCTTCTCATTAATTCCACAAGTATTTATAGACAAAGAAGTTAGAGAAATAAGAGAA
>MDKI01057153.1:0-20403 GCA_005239505.1 Nicotiana paniculata
GAGATAGCCAATTAAACTATAAGACATATCCAAGGAAGAATTCACCAACGAGGGAAACCATAATCTTAGACCCTTTATTTATCATTGTTTACAGTATATTGTTAGTTAATTGCTAATTTATTATTTTGTTATTAGATTTAGTAAACATCACCAATTGATATTCAAAAGTCTTGAGAAAAGTGATTAAGTAACAGTTTAGTATTTTATAGACTCAATTGATACGTAAATTCCCTGTGGGATCGACTTTGGGCATAATACCCCAGATTATATTTGCAGCGCCCGTTTAGTCTGTCTATAAGACATAGTTTAGCGTGATCATTTACCCTGTACGATCGCATCCTTAAGTCCGTGATCGCACTTCACAACTTAGGCCTGGGCAGAATATTAAACCCATTTCGAGGGTTTAAGCCTATTTTCACCATTTTCGAATTTTGGAGATTGGGAAGGGCGATTTTTGAATACTTTTGCACCTGGGTAATTGGGTAAGTGATTTCCATCCATTGTAGATCAAATTCCATGATTCCAATCTTAAATTCAACCTTTAATTTCGAAATTTGTGGGTAGAAAATGGGAAAATAGGATGAACTTCATAGACCAAATTGTTGACCTCCGATTTGAGATATTCTTATATGGTTAAACTCGTGAGTGAATGGGGGTTCGGAAAATGTGATTTTTACCCGATTCCGAGACATGGGTCCGGGGGACTTTTTGGGCGAATCTCCTAATTTCGCGTATTAGCTTCGAATTAATTAGCTATTTTGATTCCTTAAAGTGTTATTTACATTATGTAATCGAATTTACTAGATTTGGGCCACCCGGAGTTGGATACTCGTGGCAAGAGCGTGGTATTGAGTTGATTAGCGCAATCAAGGTAAGTGGCTTGCCTAATTCTGTATTGGGGACTTCCCCTTAGGCATTTTTATACTAATTTTGTTACGTGGACGCCGTGTACATGAGGTGACGAGTGCGTACACAAATCATTATTGCTAAAATCCTATTTTTACTTCCATGAAATCGCTCATTTTCATTCATATATTACTGTTTCCTGTCTTAACTGAGTAGATAGCTTAAGAGTAAGCATGTCAACCTGTTCTTACTTGATTTCCTCTTATTTGCTACTAGTCGCACCATTTAGGTAGCTTTACTCAATTCTTGCCTGTTGTTTTTCCTGGACTATTTAATTACGCCGTATTTGACATACTTCTACTTTGCATATTTAAATTGGGACTTTAAACCGAGATCCGGGAGCTTTCCCCCTGTACTGCATTTCATATCAAAATTGGGACTACAGACTGAGATCCGGGAGCTTTCCCCTTGTACTGAAATGCATATTTAAATTGGGACTACGGACAGAAATCGGGGAGCTTTCCCCCTGTACTGCATAACATATTTAAATTGGGACTACGGTCAGAGATCCGGGAGCTTTCCCCTTGTACTGCATTGCACATTTACTGTTGAGATATATGATATGCTAAGCCGAGGGCTCTCTGTTTGTTATAAACTCTTCTGGTTTTACGTTAATCCTGTTTATCATTGCTCATCTATGTTTCACTATTTATTATCTTTATTGACTTGTTTTAAAACTCAGTAGAGCCTCAACCTGACCTCGTCACTACTTGACTGGGGTTAGGCTTGGCACTTACGGAGTACCGAATGTGGAGTACTCACGCTCTTTCCTGTGCATGTTTTCCCCATGTGCAGATCCAGGTACCAGCACCCAGTATCATGGCTAGGATTCGTTCTAGCAGCTGCCAGGAGACCGTAAGGTAATTCTACCGCGTCCGCAAAATCCCACGAGTCCCCTTCTATTCTAATATAGGCATAGAGAACTTATGTATTTTCCACTATTTCATTGTATAGAGCTACATTTAGTACATAGCTTGTGACTATCGTGACATTCCGGGTTTTGGGAAGTGAAAGTGTACATGCTGAGCAGTTATGTTATATCTTCTCGAGTTCTTTTCTGTCTTTATTTTATTGATTCTATTATTTCAGCAAATTTTAGGCTTACCTAGGCGTAGAAACTAGGTGCCGTCACGATACCCTTCGGAGGGCAAAATGGCTCGTGACAAGCACAGAGTTATGCGATCGCGGAAGAGCCTATGCGATCGCATAGTAGACCACACCAGACATCAGAAACTGAGAATTTACACCAGATTTTCTATGTTTTTACACCCCAAAACCTACCAGAAACTCACCCGAGCCCTCGGGGCTCAAAACCAAATATGCACACAACCCCAAAAACATCCTACGGACTTGTTCGTGCAATAAAATCACCAAAATAACATCATAAACATCGAATTAAACCTCAAAATCTATAGAAATTCTCAAAACTTCTTAAACTTTATTTTTTTCCATTTATGATCTGAATCACGTCAAACTAAGTTCGTTTCTTTCCAAATTTCACAGATAACACATAATAGACATATTGAACATGTTCCGGGCTCCGGAACCATAATACGGGCCCGATATCATAGGTTTCACATCAAATCTCATTTTCAAAAACCTTTATATTTTTCAGAAAACAATTTTCCTTAAAAATTGATTTCTCGGACTCGGGACCTCCAAATTCAATTCCGGACATATGCCCAAGTCCCATATTTTCCAAAGAACCCTCTGGGACCGTCAAATCATGGGTATAGGTCTGTTTACCAAAAATATTGATCAAATTCAACTTTATTCAAATAATTATTATAAAATCATCATTTTATCAATTTTCCACATAACGACTTCTTGGCTACGCGCCCGGGCTGCGTACGCACATCGAGGTGAGATAAAAGGAGGCTTGCATGGCCTCGGAACACATATTTTAGCTAAAGTTACACGGGATGACTTTTTAGGTCATCACAATCTCACCTATAAAACAACCATTCGTCCTCGAACGGACATAGAATGGTACCTGAATCGGGGAAAAGATGGGGATATCGGATCCGCATATCGGACTCGGACTCCTTGGTAGCTGCCTCAACAGGCTGACCTCTGCACTCAACACGAATCGAAGGATAACTCTTCGATCTCAACTGACGAATCAGTCGAGCTAATAAGGCTACCGGCTCTTCCTCATAAGTCAAATCCTTGTCCAACTGGACACTGCTGAAGTCAAGTACATGAGAGGGATCGGCAATATACCTCCGAAGCATAGATACATGAAACACTGGGTGCACGACATATAAACTAGGTGGAAAAGCAAGTCTGTAGGACACCTCTCCCACCTTGTTCAGAATCTCGAAAGGACCAGTGTACCTAGGGCTTAACTTGCCCTTCTTTCCGAACCTATTCACGCCCTTTATGGGCAACACCCGAAGAAATACCCGGTCTCCTATCATGAATGCCAAGTCACGAACTCTACGATCTGCATAACTCTTCTGTCTGGAATGGGCTGTACGAAGTCTATCCTGAATAATCTTCACTTAATCCAATGCATCCTGGACTAAATCTGAAACCAACAATCTAGCCTCTCCCGGCTTGAACCACCCAACTGGCGACTGACACCGACTACTATACAATGCCTCATAAGGAGCCATCTGAATTCTCTACTGGTAACTGTTGTTGTAGGCAAACTCAGCTAAAGGCAGAAACTGGTCCCATGAACCTCCAAAGTCAATGACACATGCCCGCAACATATCCTCCAAAATCTGAATAGTCCGCTCAGACTGTCCGTCCGTCTGAGGATGAAATGATGTGCTCAAATCAACCCGTGTGCGCAACTCACGCTGAAATACTCTCAAGAAATGGGAGGTAAACTGAGTACCTCGATCAGATATAATGGACACGGGAACACCATGCAATTGAACTATCTCTCTCACGTAGATCTTTGCCAACTTATCTGCCGAATACGAAACTGATACAGGAATGAAGTGTGCTAACTTGGTCAGCCTATCCATGACCCACACTGCATCAAACATCCTCTGAGTCCGTGGGAGTCCAACTACGAAATCCATGGTAATACGCTCCCACTTCCTCTCGGGAAGCTCAATTTGCTGCATCAAACCACCGGGTCTCTGATGCTCGTACTTAACCTGCTGACAGTTCAAGCACTGAGCTACATATGCTACAATATCCTTCTTCATCTTCTTCCACCAATAATGTTGCCGCAAATCCTAGTACATCTTTGCGGCGCCCAGATGAATGGAATACCGGGAACTATGGGCCTCCTGCAATATCAACTAACGAATGCCATCAACATCAGGTACACAAATCCGACCCTGCATCCTCAAGACCCCCTCATCATCAACTGTGACCTGCTTGGCACCTCCGTGCCGGACCGTATCTCTAAGAACACATAAATGGTGATCATCATACTGCCTGTCGTGAATACGATCATACAATGAAGAACGGCCACAGTATGGGCAGAAACACTGCCAACCTCACGGAACGGTTGGCCAAAGCCTGAACATCCAAAGCGAGTTGTCGCTCACCGACTGGTATATAAGCAAGACTACCCATACTAGCCGACTTTCGGCTCAAAGCATCAGCCACCACATTGGCATTCCCAGATGATATAAGATGGTAATGTCATAGTCCTTCAACAGATCTAACCATCTCCTCTGCCTTATATTCAACTCCTTCTTCTTGAACAAATACTGCAAACTCTTGTGATCCGTGAACACCTCACATGGCACCCCATACAGATAATGCCTCCAAATCTTCAACGCATGAACAATAGCTGCTAACTCTAAATCATGGACTGGATAGTTCTTCTCGTGAACCTTCAATTGACGAGAAACATAGGCTATAACCTTGCCATCCTGCATCAACACTGCACCAAGTCCCACCCGTGAAGCATCACAATACACGGTATAAGGCCCTAAACCCGTGGGTAAAACTAACATCGGTGTCGTGGTCAAGGCGTCTCGAGCTTCTGAAAGCTCGTCTCACACTCATCAGACCACCTGAACTGGGCACCCTTATGGGTCAACTGGGTCATCGAGGCTGCAATGAATGAAAAGCCCTCCACAAAACGGCGATAATAGCCTGTTAAGCCCAAGAAACTCCGAATCTCTGTAGCTGAGGTGGGTCTAGGCCAATCTTTGACTGCTGAAATCTTCTTGGGGTCTACCTGAATACCTTCTGACGATACCATATGGCCTAGAAATGCAACCGAACTCAACCAGAACTCACACTTGGAAAATTTGGCATACAACTGATTGTCCTTCAGAGTCTGGAGGACGACTCGGAGGTGTTGCTCATGCTCCTATCGGCTACGGGAGTAAATCAAAATATCATCAATGAAGACTATAACAAACGAATCCAAATAGGGCCTGAACACTCGGTTCATCAACTCCATAAAAGCAGCGGGGGCATTTGTCAACCCAAATGACATCACCAAGAACTCATAATGCCCATACCGAGTGCGAAAGGCTGTCTTAGGGACATCATACGCCCTAATCCTCAGCTGATGGTAACCAGATCTCAAGTCAATCTTGGAAAACACTGCAGCACCCTAAAGCTGGTCAAATAAATCATCAATCCTTGGCAAAGGATACTTATTCTTAACATTAACCTTGTTCAACTACCGGTAGTCGATACACATCCTTATCGAGCCATCTTTCTTATTGACAAACAACACTGGGGCACCCCAAGGGGAAACACTAGGCCTGATGAAGCCTTTATCCAACAAATCCTGCAACCGATCCTTCAACTCCTTCAACTCTGGCGGGGCCATACGATAAGGCGAGGTAGAAATAGGCTGAGTGCCCGGAGCCACCTCAATACAAAAGTCAATATCCCTCTCGGGTGGCATACCCGGCAGGTCAACAGGGAATACCTTTGGAAACTCACTAACCATGGGCACAGACTCCATAGAAAGAACCTCAGCACTAGAATCACGAACATAGGACAAATATGCCAAACAACCCTTCTCGACCATGCGCCGAGCCTTCACATATGAAGTAACTCTACCGGAAGAATGACTAGGAGTCCCTCTCCACTCCAATCGAGGTACTCCTGGCAAGCCAAGGTCACTGTCTTGGCATGACAGTCCAGAATAGCATGATAGGGAGATAACCAATCCATCCCCAATATAACATCAAAGTCAACCATATCAAGAAGAAAAAGATCTACCTGAGTCTCCAGACCACCCATAACCACTACGCATGAACGGTAGACTAGATCTACCACAATAGAATCACCCACCGGTGTAGACACATATACAAAAGTACTCAAGGAATCACGGGGCATACTCAGATAAGGGGTAAAATATGAAGAATCATAGGAGAATGTAGAACCTGGATCAAATAAAATCAAAGTATCTCTGCTGCAAACTGAAACCATACCTGTAATGACTGCATCAGAGGCCTCAGCCTCAGGCCTGGCAGGAATAGCACAGCATCGGAGCGGAGCCCCTTCAATCTGAACATCTCTGGGTCGACCTACTGCGGCCTAACCTCTACCTCACGTGTCCTGCCCTCCACCTCTAACAGACTGGCCTCCACCTCTGGCACCTCGACCTCCACCCCTAGCTGGCTGAGGGGGTGGGGGTGCACCTAGTGCAGGAATCATAGCACGGGAACCCTGATAATGAGAACCACTAGAAGCTCGGGGGCAAAACCTAGAAATGTTCCCCACACCACCGCAAGTGTAATCAGATCTCTGATGCTGAGAATGTTGACCCTGAAACTATCCCTGTCGACCAGAATAACCACCCTGGAAGCTCTGAAGTGGCGGAGCATTGATAGGAGCTGATGGTGCACTGCGGGATACCTGAAGTGCCGACTGGAATGGTCTAGGAGGATGACCTCTGCCAAAGGAATCTTTGCCTCCAGATGAGGCACCACTGAATCGACCGAAATGGCGAGGTCTCTTGTCAGACCCCTGACCATTGCCCTGTGATAAGACCATCTCAATACGCCTGGCCACATTGGTCGCCTCCTGGAATGAAATATCAGTACCTGTCTATCTGGACATCTGGAGTATAATAGGTTGAACTATCCCCTCAATAAACCTCCTCACCCTCTCTCGATCTGTAGGGAGTATCATGATAGCATGTCGAGCCAAAGTGATGAATCGGGTCTCATACTGGGTAACTGTCATAGAGCCTTGCTGGAGGTGCTCCAACTGCCTCCGAAGATCCTCTCTCTGGGTAACTGGTAGAAACTTCTCCAAGAACAACTCACAGAACTGAGCCCAATACAACGGTGAAGATCCAACTGGCCTGGTCAAGCAAAAATCCCTCCACCAAGTCTTGGCAGTATCAGAAAGACGGAATGTAGCAAAATCGACCCCATTGGTCTCCACAATACCCATGTTCCGAAGAACCTCATAGCAATTGTCTAAGAAGTCTTGGGGGTCCTCTGATGGTGCACCAATAAAAATAGTAGGAAATAACTTGGTAAACCGATCCAATCTCCACAAAGCGTCGGCAGAAATAGCTGCCCCCTCAACTGCCGGTGCCACAATCCCTGGCTGAGCTACTCCAGCTGTCTAAGGTGCTGGAGTCTGGAACTGAGGAGCTAGCTGCTCTGGTGTGCAGGTAGTAGGAGTCTGGATCCTTCCCCCAGCCTGAGAGACGGCTGGTGCAGTAGGAAGAAAACCGGCCTAAGCCACGCCCTCCATAAGGCCCACTAAGCGGACCAGAGCGTCCTGAAGAACCGAGGTGGCAATGAACCCCTCTGGGACCTGAGCTGGTCCGACTGGAACTGTCCGAGTGGGAATCTCCTCAGCAACCTCCACCTGAGGATCCTCTACTAGGGCTGCTGCTCTGGGTTGAGCCCTGGCTCTGCCTCGGCCTCTAGCACGACCTCGGCCTCTAGTAGGAGCCGCAACAAGAGGATTGGGCTGCTGATCGGTAGATGAGGAAGCACGTGTTATCTCCATATGCGAGAGAATAGAATAGAAACTTAGTTAGCATTTAGAACTAAAACCGCACGACAGCGAAGAAAAAATGTGAAGTTATTTCCTAACTTTGCACCCTCTGGGGGATAAGTACAGAAGTCTCCCTACCGATCCCTCAGACTCTGCCAATTTTGTCCGTGAATTGTGAAACCTAAGCAACCTAGTGCTCTGAAACCAACTTGTCACGATCCGAAATCCCACCGTCGGGACCGTGATGGCGTAAAGCTGTACCCGCTAGAAAATCCAACGTTACCAGTTATCCTAACATGTTTGTTTATTATTTAGAATTTAACAGTGATATATAATAACAAAAGGAAATAAAAGTGCGGAAGAAGTGAAATCTAACTACTTAAGTAAATAGTATTACGAAATTCACCAATAACAACTCCCAAAAATCTAGTGTGACAATTTCACGGACTGTCTATGATTGCTACAAACAAAGGTCTGAATAAACAAGTGCTACTGTCTCAAAAATACATAAAGTCAGTAGAAGAACAGAGATAGGAGGTGAGGCCAAGGCCTGTGGACGCCTGCAGGACTACCTCAGTGTCGCCTGGTGGACTGAAGGAAGCCTCCTCAATCAGTGTCCACTGGGTCCGGTACCGAGATCTACACAACATAAAGAAGTGCAGGTGTAGCATCAGTACAACTGACCCCATGTACTGAGTAAGTGCCGAGCCTAACCTCGGCGAAGTAGTGACGAGGCTTGGACACGACAAATAATATCACATGTGCAGTTTAAATAAAATATAACAGGAAATAACCGCAAGAAATAAACAGTAAGTACAATAACGGGGAAACATGCTGGGGAAAAGGGATAGCAATTACTGAAATGATGGAACGAAGCAACAGTATAAATATCCAAAATAATAACGGGAATTAACAACACAAAATAAACAAGTGAGAAGATACGGCACGACATGTCCCCTCGTGCATATTTTTAGCATAACACAGCACGGAATGTCCCCTCGTGCATAACAATATAAACTATGGCACGGAAAGTCCACTCGTGCATAAACAACATAAATATGGCACGGAATGTCCCCTCGTGCATACATATATCATCAACACGGCACGAAATGTCCCCTCGTGCATACATATATCATCAACACGGCACGGAATGTCCCCTCGTGCATAATAATCATAAACACGACACGGAATGTCCCCTCGTGCATAAACAACATAAACATGGCACGGAATGTCCCCTCGTGCATAACATCATAAAATATGGCACGGAATGTCCCCTCGTGCATAACAACATAAAACAACAGCTAGCATGAAAATTAACAATTAAGAAACCTTAAATGCACGGAATAATCAACAAGAATAATACCGTCCCGGCAAGGGACACAACTATAACCAATCCTACACATGTGTATAACCCAACATAAAGTTCCTCAATCGATCAACTACTCAACAATACCCATAACTAAGAATTTCCACCAAATGAATAGCTATTAAATTGCTATTAAACCTATAAGCACAGTGAAAGCCAATAAATATCATATAATTGCAAATTTCCGACTCACGGTCATGCTTGACAACAACATATATGTACTCGTCACCTCACGTATACATTGAATATGGAATACACACGTAGCAATTAGGACTTGATACCTATTCCCTCAAGCTAAGGTTAGGCCAAACACTTACCTCGACTCTGAATATCAAAATCAAGCCTCAAGCACCGCTTTTCCTTTCGAATCTGACTCGAAATCAATAGTATCCAGACATAATTGACTCAATAACATCAATAAATGCTTAACGATTCAATTCCAATGCTTAAATATAGAATTCTCAACTTTCTTTCCAAAATTCCAAAAATCGACCCCGGGCCCGCTTGGTCCAAACACGAGGTTCGGACCAAAACCCGAACCTACCCAAATCCCTAATTTTCTACCTTTAATTTCATGTTTTTAGGCCTAGAATCTGATGGGTGATGATAAAAATTGAATAAAACGAGGTTAGGATTACATACCTATGAAGCTATGCTGAAGAAGCTCTTCAAAATTGCCCAAGGGGTGTGGAGAAGAAAGAGTTTGTGAAAAATGGTGAAGAATCCCGTAATACATTATGTTTTTGGTCTTTAAAATATCTGGGCGGAATTGGTCTATGCGATCACGAAGGAAGGACTGCGATCGCATAGTGGTCTGACTTTTAAGCTACGGGATCGCGAGGAAGGGTATGCGATCGTAGAGTTGTCTGATCCTTACTCTCTGTGATCACGAAGTAAATAATGCGATCGCATAAGACTACCTACTCCAGCCCCTCGCCCCCAGCCTACTACTACACTATGAGATCGCGGAACACACTATGCGATCTCATAGGGTCACAGATCACTCCCCTCAGCACAGAGGTATGCGATCGCGGAAGGGCCTATGTGATCGCATAGTAGACCACACCAGACATCAGAAACTGAGGTTTTACACTAGATTTTCTATGTTTTTACACTCCGACACCTACCCGAAACTCACCCGAGCCCTCGGGGCTCAAAAGCAAATATGCAGACAACCCCAAAAACATCCTACGGACTTGTTCGTGCAATAAAATCACCAAAATAATATCATAAACATCGAATTAAACCTCAAAATCTATAGAAATTCTCAAAACTTCTTAAACTTCATTTTTTTCCATTTATGATCCGAATCACATCAAACTAAGTCTGTTTCTTACAAAATTTCATAGATAACACATAATAGACATATTGAACCTGTTCCGAGCTCCGGAACCATAATACGGGCCCGATATCATAGGTTTCACATCAAATCTCAATTTCAAAAACCTTTATATTTTTCAGAAAACAATTTTCTTTAAAAATTCATTTCTCAGACTCGGGACCTCGAAATTTGATTCCAAACATACGCCCAAGTCCCATATTTTCCTACGGACCCTCTGGGACCATCAAATCACGGGTTCGGGTCTGTTTACCAAAAATGTTGACCAAAGTTAACTTTATTCAAATAATTATTATAAAATCATCATTTTATCATTTTTCCACATAACGGATTCCCGGCTACGCGCCCAGGCTACACACGCACATTGAGGTGAGATAAAAAGAGGCTTTCATGGCCTCGGAACACATATTTTAGCTAAAGTTACACGGGATGACCTTTTGGGTCATCACAAAACATTTGGGTATTTGAGGTTCTGAGAATCTGGGCCTATTTTCAGGCTCCCTATAGTGTAACTTCTGATTTTTCTTTATCTATTTATGTAATTCATTCACATTGGTTTGTAATAATTGTTGTTAACGAATATTGGGGGATTGATAGTGAAAAGGGGAGGGTAGCCATGTCTGTTGTTGATATCAGTGGCTTAGACCCTAAAATCGTTTAAAACTTTAGCACATATATGTGCTTAGACTGCGAATCTTCTCAAAAATCTTTATTTGTTTACCTATGTGATTTTATTTTTTATCTGCTACCTGTTTTAAAATTCACTAAGTTTGTTTTGTCCGGGAACCACAGTTGTGGACTTCGAGGGGTGCCTAACACCTTCCCCTTGAAGTAATTTCAAGCCCTTACCCTATCTATGGTTATCCAATCTGTGTTTGTAAATGACCCTTAGTAGATGCCCTAACTCACCTTAATTCGTTAGGTGGAGACTCTTCAATTCCTTACCCATTTCCCAAAAGGAAACGAGTTGTCCCAATAATGTCGAAAACCCTGACCAATCTGAAAGGAGAGGAAAAAGGGGGGCACGACAGCATGGCGACTCTGCTGGGGATTTATCTAGGCTTTTACCATTTCAAACTGCTTTGTGAACTTGTCTTTACTTTGTTAATACTTGCGACCTTTCCCTTTCCCCCTTTATGTGCAATTAATTGTTTATCTCTTTCAAGTACTTGTTCTTCTCAAAATCAAAACGGACATGTTTCTTTTTGTTTTCCTTTGTAACTGTTTTTCAATCATAATTGTTGTATTTACCGCTTTCATAACGTGCAAATACATGACAACACGCTTTTATTGCTCATTTATTGTTGCATAATCATGCTCAACATCATATTCCACTCGTTCCTATACAAATCCTATAGCAACTATTGATGAGTAGTTGCGCTCTTCCATTTTATATCACCCCTAAATTCATAAAGGCTTATTTGCGGTAAAACTAGTCGATCAGTGGTGCAGTCAACGGTTCCGTGCATTTCCCCCTCAAGTTGTCCGCTTGAGGGTACCAGTCTAAAACCCCATAGAAACCTTACTCAGTTATATTGTACATGCATCATGGTCAAACCTAGCCCGGTTAATGTGTCATCCGCACAATAACCCTTTAAGACAGCCTTATCCAAAATTCTACCGGGTTTTTCATAATCCCAACGGACGCAATCATGTTTTGTGCATTTATTTGGAGAACTAAATGCATGTATGCTAATCATAAGTGTATAAATAGTCTAGTCTAGTGGGGGTAAGGGTCTGACCTTATCTATTTTTCAGAAAACAAGGTACGAAGTCCCCAGGTTCGGCATGGTCCAAAGAATACCACCATTGTTGATGGATTGGTAGGAAGACCTTTCGCCAAGTAACAAAGACCATGTGAAGAGGGTCCTCGGAAACTTTCCCTCTTTACTGGGTATCTAACCAAACAACATGTTGACCGAAGTAGCCACTATGTTCTGGGACAGAGAAAGGTCTGTGTTCCGTTTTGGCAACATAGAAATGACCCTCCTCTTGGAGGAGATAGGGGGCTTCAAGGGATTACCTTGGGACAGCCCAAGTTTGTTAGTGCCAGAAAATCGTGCCGCTATGGGGTTCCTGAAAATGATGGGTTTGAAAAAGAACGATGATTTAGAGTGCCTGATAGAGTCCTACATACCTTTTGACTATCTCTATGAACGATACAGCCATAGCAAATCCTATCGTATCTTCCACGATGAGTTCTCTATTACTTCCTTGGGTCATATTTACCACCGGGTTTTTGTGTTCGTTATTTGCTTCTTGGGTATGATAGTATTTACAAGCAAAGGAGATAGGATTCACACTAGACTGGCTATGGTAGCCAAAACCTTAATGGAGGGGATCGAAAGGCAAACATATACCCTTATCCCTATGATCATAGCAGACATATACCGAGTCTTGGACCACTGCCAGAAGGGGTTCAAACGCTTTGAGGGTTACAATCTGCTACTACAGGTTTGGTTATTGGAGCATCTCCAAAGGGGTCAATATCGTCAAGAATTCCCACGAAGGGCGTGGAATTATCATATAGCCTTCCATCACCCTAAGAGAGTGACCTACATCCCAGATAGGTTTTCTCAATCGGGAAATGCTACAGAACGGGCGCAGTTCTTTGACAATTTGGCCGAGGACCAAGTTCAATGGATGTTCGAATGCTTCCCTACTAGTGAATTCATCATCAGATCGAGGGACGCTCCACACCTGGTATTGATCGATTTAAGGAGCATGTACCCTTATGTTCCCATCAGGGTTATGAGACAGGCAGGCAGGAAGCAAGTCATACCGCGGGTCTCTAAAATGAGCCATTACAGGGCAGATATTCAAGACGACGACATCCCGTACAAATGTGAAGCTCAACATATGAGGCATCTAAAGGTTATTGTAGAAAAGGACACCATCGATCCCGATAGATACCACGTACGGCATGTAAGCCTTTACCTATCATGGTACAGTATAGCAGGGATAGTTGAGCCAGGAATCGGTAGAAACAGGGTCATAGACGAAGCGGTTGAGGCTCAAGTGAAATACAATAAACTGCACAAAAGGGTTCGTGAGTCCGAGGCCGAGCATCTGGAGAAACACAAGACTGATCTGGAACTGATCAATGAGTGAAAGGAAAGGGCTATCAAATCTAATGAAAGGATGGAATATTTGGAGCAGGTTCTGATGGAGCTAGAGGTGAAGACGAGGAAAAGGGTCGCCAACTGCCAGAATGCTGAGGGAAACGAAGGAGAGCATCTAGAAAAGGTATACCTGTTGTTGGGCATGCACGACCTGGGGAACCTAATTGACAGAGCCAAGAATATTGAGCCTGGGTAAGGTCCTTCTGGGACCAAGTAGTCTAGGTTTCCTTTTCATTGCTTTTTTCAAATGTAATAAGGCCAAGTGCCATTTGTGACTTTATTTCCTGCTTATTATTTTAGTGTCATTTTGGATTCATCTATTTTACATTAATGAAATGAGGCATTTTGGCATCTAAATTCTCCAAATCAACTTGTCTATAGGATTACCTCGGGCACAACGAGGCTACCAAGTTAGGACACGATTTTATTCCTGCACTATGTGTTTAAATACTGCAATATTTTCTCATGATCCTCACTTACTTGGCTACCTTTTGTTTTTGCTTTTGTTTTCGTTCTTTTGATTATTCCCCTCCCCAAAGGTTGGTTCGTGCATTTTGGCATCATCATCATATCACACAAGATCCAAGGGCCTCCACCTCCTCCCCCTCCTAGTCCACCTAAAGGCAAAGGCAAAGGCAAAATGGGAGATTTGGGCAACATCAGACAAGAAAACACAATGCCAGTGGAACGAACAGAAGCTCTTGCCAATCAAGGTACTCAAGTTCAGAATGATGCTATGTCACGACTCGAGCAAAAGTTGTTGAAACTCCAAGGGGAGCTTGAGCATGTCCGGAACTTGGCTAATTTATCCTTCTCACTCAGTGTCCCAGCTGTCACTCAAAATCCCATACCTCCTCAGAACACCCCAAACAAAAAAAAACCTCCCACAACTCATCATCATACAACTCCACCGAAAAAACAAATTATCCCACCACAGCACCAGCACAACACTTTCCACGCTCCAAGAAATACCCCGCTAATTATCCCTGAACCACAAGACTCTACAAGTGACCAGCTCTATGCTCAAACACTAGGTCATCAGAACAACCCCATATACATGGAGACTCTACCTCACTCCACCCAACACGTTGCTTACACACCTGAATCCAGTGAGAAGGATATGCTCATTAATAATTTGGCCGAGGAACTCAAGAATCTGACTAGTCGAGTTCAGGGCGTTGAAGGGAGTAAGGGAGTCGAAGGGTTTAACTATGAAGATCTCTGCATACAGCCCGATGTTGAACTACCGGAGGGTTACAAACCTCCTAAGTTCGAAATGTTCAATGGTACAGGTGATCCCAGGGTCCATCTCAGGACCTATTGTGATAAATTGGTTGGAGTAGGAAGAGACGAGAAGATTCGCATGAAATTGTTCATGAGGAGACGCACAGGAGATTCTTTGCCTTGGTACATCAGCCAAAACCCTAAGAAGTGGTCCGACTGGGTAAGTATGGCATCAGACTTCATGGACCGATTCAGGTTCAATACGGAGAATGCACCAGACGTGTTCTACATCCAGAACCTTAAAAGGAAGCCCACCGAAACTTTTCGCGAGTATGCCGCTCACTGGAGATCTGAAGAAGCCAAGGTCATGCCTGCCCTAGAGGAAGAACAAATTAACAAATTCTTCGTCCGGGCACAAGACCCGCAGTATTATGCGAGGCTAATGGTGATTGAGAACCACAAATTCTCTGACATCATCAAGTTGGGTGAGAGAATTGAAGAAGGTATCAAGAGTGGAATGGTCACTAACTTTGAGACACTACAGGACACCAACAAAGCCTTGTAGTCTGGTGGTATATCCAAGAAGAAAGATGCGGGAACGATAATGGTTGCACAAGGACCCAAATCCCCGTTGATATACCGAACTTCCCCACTCACCTATCAGTCAGCACCTCCGCCAACATATCAGCCATCTCCACCGTCTACATATCAGCCTACTTCCCCCATATATTCCCAACCAGCTCCTATTTATCATACCTACAACTCTCAGCCATCTCACTTCCAATCACCCTCTTCTCGCCAAAATTTCCCGAGACCTCGACCCAACTTTGATCGCAGACCTTCTAAACAATACACTGCCATTGCTGAACCTATCGACCAGTTGTATGAAAGATTAAAAGCTACAGGTTATGTCACTCCTATCCCTGCTATAACCCCTGAAAATCTATCCCAATGGGTCAATCCAAACAAGACATGTGCATACCATTCCGGCATGAAGGGGCATACAATTGATGAATGTCACTTATTGAAGGATAATATCCAGTCTATGATTGATAACAAGGTCATCCAAGCAAAGGAAGCTGCTCCTAATGTTCTCAACAATCTGCTTCCAGACCATAGGGGTGTCAACATGATAGAGATAGAAGAAGATTGGGACCCATAGGGGTCGATCGGGTTAATTATAGAAGGTGGTGACCCAAAGAAGCCAGCAGTCACTCTTAATCCCATCATAGTCTAGATTCATCCATCTGGAGACGTCGAGGTAACTGCGTCACTCCCATTCAAGTTTGAAACGGCACGACCTGCAAACACACACTTGTCGTTCGAGGTTAAAGTTATGCCACCTGCTAAGGCACCCATCCCATTTAAAGTGAAATTAGCTGCACCAATCACCGTGACGGTGTCAACCACGCCACCTTTCAACGATAAGGTTGTACCTTGGGATTACACGGCTAAAGCAAGAAGGAAAGGTAAAGTCAAAATAGAAGAAGCTGGTGCTGCACAGAGGATGACAAGGACTGGCAGAGTCTATACACCTGAACACTTGGCAGTCTAGCAAGAATACTTCCAACATGCCACCCATCACTAAGACAGGCCCAGATGATCTTTAGAGAAAGGTGCAGGCCAGGGAATACTCAGTCATCGATCAGCTGACAAAACTCCAGCCCAGATATCCATTATGTCATTGCTGCAAAACTCAGAGACACACAGGAATGCTTGATGAAAGTGTTGAACGAAGCATATGTGCCAAATAACATAACTAGTGGAGAAATGGCCAATATGGTAGGTCAAGTACTGGAGAGTCACAAGATCACTTTCCACGAGGAAGATTTTCCGCCTGAAGGGCTAAGTCATAACAAAGCACTGCACATCACAGTGCAATATGAGGACTACTTCATCACCAAGATTCTGATCGATGGGGGATCCAGCCTCAACATATGTCCGTTGACAATACTCAAGAAATTGGGCAAAGGTTTGCACGAGATCAAAGAAGGATCTATGAATGTAAAGGCTTTCGACGGTCAGAGGTCTACCATTGGTGAAATCAGTTTTTGCCTGCAGATGGTACCTACATGGTTCGAGGTTGAATTTCAGGTGATAGACATATCGGCATCTTACAACCTGTTGTTGGGATGTCTGTGGATACATGCCGCTGGGGTTGTGGCATCAACATTGCATCAGTCACTAAAATTTGAATGGAACCATCAGGAGGTGATCATCCATATAGACGGAAGCAATCCTATCTATAGTCGCCATACCATCCCGGTGATTGAAGGTAGAAGAAGGCTGGGTGGAGAAACCTACCACCACATTGAACGGATCAATGCAGTAGACAAAGACAAATGGTGGGACAGTAAGATTGAGAGCATACTGAACTGGAGTAGACACAAGCCTGCAGAGGACTCAGTAAGAATATTCAGGGGATTTCCAGACCAATACAGTTGAACCACCATGGCAGCACTTTTGGGATGGGATACAAATACAATTGGCAGGAGTACGAAGATTGGTCGCCACCATGGCACGGTCCCTACTATCCATTGGAATAGCCTATACCACATTTGGAGCAGACTTTCCATCAAGTTGATATCATATGGGGGTCAGAAGAAGAAGAAACTCTAGCAGCTTTGAAGAATCTATTCCTGGAAGACGAAGGCATGGACTGTTCTGATATTGTTGAGGAGGAGGAAGAGGAAGGCCCTACCAGCCAAGTTGTGAGCAAGGGATCATTCCTCAAGAATTGGAGCGTCAGACCATCCAGGGGTCGACGAGTCTCGGGGTAGCAAGGCTGAACAGCGTCATTTATTTCATTTTTTCTAATGATTTCCTTTTCGCATTTTTTGTTTTCCAATAAAATCCCGATGGTCCAAAATTATTTGTTTAGATTATCAAAATCGCTTTTACGTTTCAACGAATCAGTATTTATTTATTACCATTTTTTTTTCTCATTACTTTTATCTATACAGCATTACTATTTCATGTCCTGATGAACCAATGACTGTGACATGTAATGAGAAAACGCAACAAAAGGACAGTGATTCAGAAGAAGGGGATGTCATACCCGATGAAATTATCAGAGAAGTTGAGGATTTTGAAAACAAGCCTAAGTCCAATCTGGATGAGACTGAGGTAATCAACCTTGGAGATTCAGAGAATGTCAACAAACTCGCATCAGCATTCATTTATCGCCATCAGAGAAAGAGGAATACACACAATTCTTGAAAAAGTGTTGTCATACCTCTTTTTTCACCGGTAAGGGTGATAAGGGAGTTTTTCTAATTAAAGTGACATTATTCGGTTTTTGAGACTTATTATTATTTCAGAGTCGCCACCCGGATTTTTGACGATGTTACGGGACACCATTTTGTTTTAAAAATCCCAAAACCGAGGAAATTTGACTCTGTTTTGATTTGTCTGCAACCAGAAATCTGAGTAAGGTTATTTTGTTAACCTGGGAGAAGGTATTAGGCACTCCCAAATTCCGTGGTTCTAGCACGGTCACTTAACTATTAATATTTGGCCTAATTATCTAATTATTTACATATTTTAAGCCTATTGTGCTTTTTAGCATTTTGCACTTTTAGCCGCTTTTAATATTTATGGATTTATCTTGAAACAGGTCATGATGGTGTGCACTTGTTTGTTTTTGGACATATTGTAATTGCGCCACATGAAATGCACTCGCGATTAAAACATGTGATTTTATTATTGTTTTGAGTTAGAGTCGGGGACATGAGTCGCCACACCCGAATGTAGGTTATATAGTCATGATTATGGTCATGATGGTTAAAAATGCCTATTTGAGGCGATGTTTGATTATTCTTTATGTTTTCTATTTGAAGGAGCATTTTTAGTTTTAAGATCAATTAGGACGTTTATGAATTTATCTTAAACAAGTCACGATGGTGTGCACTTGTTATTTTTTAGCACACGACAAACACGTCACATGAAATGCACTTGTGGTTGCTATGTAGATTTTATTAATGTTCGGAGTTGAGGGTCGAGGGCATGAGTTGCCACTCCCGAATGTAGATTACATATCATGACCATGCCACGGGGACCGTACCCATGACCACGATGATTTATTATTAATCTCGCCTAAAGCAACTAGCGCATTTGAATTATTTTCCTAAACCACTTTGGGATTATTGTGAAGACTATAGATTATAGAATTTATTCGTAGATGGCATGTCTTAATTGCTAATGGATCATTTAGGACTTGATGACCAAAAAGCTCTTTCAATTCATCTTAAAATCCGTAGAAATATGCCCAACTGATAGTAACACGTTAATTAATCCAATCGTTCTTATCATTAAAAAGTTATTTCTAAATCCCAATCATTTCATGGGAATGCCCAACTCATTTTTTTCATGAGGTATGGAATGCGCAATCTAATTACTTATACTTTTTGTTGAACTTGTTGTACAGTTGCATCATTATAGGAAATAAGAAAAAATGAAATCTATTTCTGAACAAACTCACAAAATCGATAATCACTGACTTCCTTTTACACTTATAACACGATACGAAAGTAAACAAATCTGGACATTACATTGATAGCCACTTTACGGTAATAGCCTATTTTAGCCTTCAATTTCCAACCAATTAATAAACTCAAACACAAAAGCCTATAATAATAGATTTACATGACGAATCTAAGAACTAAAATGGATTTAGAACATGACGGTTTTAGAGCTTAACAGAGGAAGTGATTCGAACCAAATCAACAATTAAAAGCAATTTATAGACATGTGATCATAGCAATTCATGGTGGCTCCGTTAAGGGCAAAACAGAAGTATAGTTCATGGAAAAGAATTTACGCTAAAAATAAAACAAATTAGTTATGAAGATAAACGGGCCATTTGAGTCAAATCATCAAGATTTATGTATTCAGCTACCTCTATTTAGAGATAATACCACACTTAACTCAATGACAAATAAAATCCAAAGAATCAAACCTGAACGAAAAGCTTTAATTGATGGAAATTTTCCAGTAATTACATGAACAAAATGAATGGATAGCTACGGCCGGAATTTGAAATGGCAGTCAACTTCAAACATAGACGCAAACAGAACCATGAATGCACTTCATACGGATGAACCCGAGTCGACCTCAACCTGAACTTAATTCCATTTCCTTTTGAAGCCAAAACCGAAATTGAAAACCAAAATGAATGGTGATTTGCTTGTATACTTGAAAATAGAAAAAATAAAAGGACACGATTCGGTGAGGATCTATTCGTTCTTTAGGAATTAGGTTCTCTGTTTATGAAATTCTGCCCGTTTTTCTCGATGGTATTGTGACGACCCAAAGGGGTCATCACCTATTTTATTATCCATTCCGTACTTTTGAGGCCTTGAAAAACCCATATGTAATTGCCTCGATTTGCGTGTGCAGTCCGGGCGCGTAGCCGGACAGGTTAAATATGAATTTTGTGAAAAATGCTAAGGTTTGATATTAAAATGAATAAATTTGACTCAGGTCAGCATTTTGGGTAAACGGACCCGGACCCGTAATTTGACGGTCCCGGAGGGTCCGTAGGAAAATAT